>CM023456.1:92245021-92419200 GCA_013339765.2 Haemaphysalis longicornis
CATGCTCTGTGAAGTTCAAAACATTGCTGGCTTACCTTTTACTTCACAGAAAATTAGAAAGTATTACCCACAGATGGGAACGCAGGCAAAGAGCATGCAGAAAAGGTCCTTTTTTCACAATGACATCAAGATTACCGTTTACATGTGGTGGCTACCAATATAATTAATATATATATATATGGGTGGAATAAAGAATAAAGTGTGGAAAGCGGTAGCGGTATGAGGGCCCGCTCTCATCATGATTTTATTCTCTGCAGCACATTACACCCTATCGCTGACGCAATTCCAACCCCTAGCTGCGCCCACCAGCCGTGAAAAACTTTTGTAGCGTGAGCTACACTGGCCGAGGTTTAGCAGTTTCACGAGACGTGCTTTCACATGCGCGAGGAGCAGTGACGAGTCACGGCGCACAGCTGGTGCTCCGGAGCCGCTGCCACCGCCACGACTGGATTGGATTGGATGGATTGGATTGGATTGGATTGAATTGAACTGAACCGTATTGCATTGGATTGATTTGGAAGAAATTCGATTGGATTGGATTGATTGGATTGGAATTGTATTGGATTCGAAATTGTTTTAGTAGCAGTGTGCATGATAATCAGCTAATCCTAGACAACCAGGAAACCTAAGAATAACCAGATGAACTTTAGCTCACGCTACGTATATCCTGGCATAGCCGAGCTAAGCCACTGCTAATTTTTTGCTCCTTCTCGCACGCTATTTGTTGTAGAAATTCTTTTTCATCTCTGTACGCTGGAACTATTATTCACTAAGATTTCTTGACCGAGGTCAACGCTGCCGACAACCTTGTTTTTTGAAAAACGGGTTCTTAACTCTAGGCGTTATTAGCATTGTTTTCTTAGATTTTATCACGATAAAGATTGGTGCGCTCTGTCTTGGGTTCTTGTGCGTTGTCTCTTGCCTTTGAAACTATTGCGTAGACAACTGCGTAGACACTATGGCGCAGACAATTTGCCAATACTTCGGGCGTAACAATTGCATACAATAATGACAAAGCTGTACCAATACAAGTCGTTCGAGAATAATATTTGGTAACCGCTGCTAGATTATTTTCAAACACGAACCTTTTTCACCTATTCTTGCATCAAGGGTGGACTGCGAGGAGTTGTGTGGACCGACTGTATGCAGTTGGTATTCATATTACTCGGCCCTGTAGCCGTGATTCTGAAAATAATTGTAAATTCAAGCAGCGCTCAAAGTACTATACAACCGCTGCAGGACTTCAGTGTACAGCCATACATCGCCAAGTAAGTGGCTCTTCTACCATTTATTGGTAAGGTATCGCTTCCAAACAAAACATTTTGCTGAACTTGTCCTCGGCAAATGCATTTCCGGTTCCTGTCCCATCAGTTGGAATGTAATGGGGAAAAAACGTTTGTTTTTTATGTAATCATTTGGTGGTGCCTGCGCCAAGCGCGAGCTGTAATATCTGAAGAAACGCTTAACGTGTGTGCTATTGCAGGTTCATTCGACCAAAACACAATTCAATCTGTCTGAAATTATATACCATTGCTATTTCTTGCTCTTAGCCAGGCATTAATCTGCGTGAATGTGCAAGTATTGCAGAGTTATCAAAAATGTGTGCTACTTGCGCCCACGTCAATCAATTTAAAAGAAGGGACGAGAGCCCAAATACACCGCGAACAAAAGCATGCATTTGCCAAATCCTCTCCGTACGAAATAGGTGGTTTTATTGCGCAAGCATAATGCACGCCAAAATAGTCCGAGCCTCTCCACCATGTGCAGATAAAAGGCAGCTAAGCTTTTGCTAGGGTGCGTTTTCCTGTGGCGGGGTTTTCTGAAGAGCAACTTGTCCGTTCCATGCGGACAAGTTGCTGTTCATCAGGGAGGGATTCGAAGCTACTGAATGAGGTGGAACCTGAGGCGGCAACGGCGGCCACTGTACGTTGTGCAGCAACGGCTTCCCGTTGTTTTCTCGCCAATTCTCGCTTTTGTGCGTGCCGATGCTCTTTCAATTTCCGCTCTTCTTCCTCCTTGGGAACGACATGCCCCCGAGCCATAGCGAGGTTCAGCCCATTACACAACTTGTGAAAGAGGCTTCGGTGGTGGCGAGGGGTATTAAACTTGTAAAAGATGCGCCGGAGTGGCCAACAGTATAACAATGAGCCATCCATCATCGTTCTTGACACATGTGCTAAGCACTTTGTGCATAAACCGACACATGTATCCTTCTCCGTAAATGGTTGGTGTAAGTACGTGAAGACGATCTGCTGGATCGTAGCCATATCAAGCATCGTTGTAATTAAGCGCTGGACACATGTACGACTGGTGCACGCGATTCACATGCGACTGATCGTTACGATTGATCGTTAGGACCTGTTTTGGCGTCGTTCGCTGGTCGGAGGAGGCTCACGACGTGCGACTGGCAAGCCAGATGCAGTCGTGCCATCGTTGCGATCGTCGTGAGGCCACAGCCAATGAGAGCCCGCTGAGCCTGCAACCGGCTTGCGTTGCTCGGGTCGGCTCGGTGATGGGAGCTTTAGGCTTAGCATCCTGGCGGATATTTGATCACCGCTATCTGTGCAGCTGCGAATGACAATCCGTAACACAACTTTTTACAACACTATCATCCCCTTTCTCGCATGTGGAACTTTATTTAAGCTATAACTGCCGTTCCAGCGATCGGTGACCAAGACATCTGCGTAGCCTGTTTCGATGCTTCCGCGCAGGTATTGCCATCTCTGGGCCGGTCGGTGCACCGCGCGCCGCGGCGACCGGCCAGCGTAGGCTTGCATCGCGGCAGATATCTTCTCGCCGCTTTTAAAATAAGCCCTGACAACAATCCCTAGCACAATTTTTCACCACACTAACACCTACTTTCTCGCATGTGGAACTTCATTTTAACGATCAGATTGATTCAGAAGAGCAGCGACAAGCGGTTGCTACCGTGGTCTGCGCCGGTTCGAGCCGCTGAGTGTGCCGAGCTGGCAGGCGCGGCCGGCGTGTGCGCGGACTGTTTCCGAAGGCAGAAAACGCTTCACGATTGCCTGCTTTATCCATTTCTTGCGAACAAACGCGCGGAATCTACAAATTCAGCTCAGCGATCGTCGTAGTTGACCATGGAGCAAAAACAGTGGGCGGAGCGACGCCGACGACGCATCGTATGCGCGCATCGGGTCATGTTTCTCAAATTCACGCCTACGGCTAGTCGTAACGATCAGTCGCATGCGAATCGCGTGTACAATCGTACATGTGTCCAGCGCTTTAGCCTGGAACTGTGCGAGTAGCATGCGTTCGTTGTTTCAAGACGAAACTTGTAAGACGAAAGCCTTCAATCTGTATGTTTCAAGGTGGTGGGGTGGAGAAAACAGGTGGTCCGAAAAGTGAAGTTGCGGCAGGCGTGCGGCGTGAGCCGGGATCGCGGGCCAGGAAAAAGAAACAGCGGTATGAGATCTGGGACGGAAGAAAGGTCTAAGATACGGCGATGTCGCTTGCGCCGGAAAGTAAAAAGGTCGCTACAGAGATGGGTACCGCCGATGCCGTATAAAGCCGCCTTAAGAGGTGAAGTACCGACAGTGGCGAACAGGGTGCTCCTTTCGATGAACAGCGAGCAGAATGAGCTACGGAGGGCGCTGCCCTCCGTAGCTGTTCTGCTAGGGGGCTTGTAAAATGGCGACAGACGCGGTAGCAAAATTCAACAAAAAGCTTAACAGGAGAACAACAGATGGTCCTACCGGGCTCTCTCCCTCTAATTCTTAGAAAGAACTAAGAAAATGCAGCAGGTTTTCTCTCCAGCACGACTGTTTAACGGGTATTAAATTGGCTCCAGTAGAAAGCAAGGTCGATCTAGTCCACATGAAAAGCAGATTTTATTTTAATGGTAAATAACCAGTTAAATGATATCACTGATCGCCGATGTGGACCAAAATAGACAAGAGAATGAAATATTCTCGAAACTTTCAGCTCGAACAAGCGTAGTTTTGGAAACACGTTCAACATGTGTAGGCCGATAGCAAGTGTCCACTGTGCTTGAATAAAACGGCAACAGTACTTCACAGTTTTCCCCCGTAAAACATTCCAAATCAAGGACGTTTTTTCCAAAATGGGGGGACGGCTTTCGTTCGAATTTGCCGCAGTGGAAAAATTAGGAGACAGCTGCCACACATTGCTAGACATTGCTAGATCGTGGGCTCTACAGTTATACCACTGTGGATGGCCTAAATCCTGTTAAGGGTTGCACGAAAGTAGATTGGTGTTTTTCCTCTCGGCAAATAAAAGAAAAAATAGCTCGTGTGCATTCCTCGGATCCTGAATTGCCATTACACTGTCTATAAACAACGCGTAATCCTACGAATCTTCATTTGGGGCGAGTGACGCGCTTTATAGTTTGCTGAATATGTGTCATAGCCGTTGTTACACTGGTACATCCGGGAATTGCCGGCGACTAACAATAGATATAGACAAATTGGTGGCCAGGAAGCTAACAACCATGCTCCTTTTTTCCCTCACGCAAAAGCTTCCAGATAGATCTGACTCACGACGAGAACGTGTGGTCCGTTCTTTTTGCCGCGACAACAGCTTCTATGTACCGGGTATGTCTGGACCAAGTTGTTGTACAGAGGTGCATGGCGTCGAAGACGCTCAAATCTGCCCAGAGGTAAGATCGCGCGATAGCCTACACATCCAGATTTTGTAGCGAAAGCTACAATGACCGTATTCTCGCCGTTTCACTGTGGCCTGTGGCCGCCCGGCGAGTTGAGTGGTCCCTTAGCTGGCAGCGGTTAGGGAATCTCGCGATTCCCTAGCCGCCGCTGCTGGAGACCGCCACTTACCGCCCAAAAAATAAAATAAATAAAAAATTCAACAATAAATAAAGGACTAAGAATAAAAATAACAATAAAATAGAAAAATGAAAAAAAAACATAAACAATAAAAAAATAAAAAAAGGGGCGGCTCGGTGGGATTCGTCGTCAGATATGGAAAGTGAGTTGGAGAAACTGAAATAGGCCAGGCTTCGTCGTCGGAACCAAACCAAGAGGCAGCAGGCCGAGGAGACGGAGGAAGAACGAGGCCGCACGCCTCGAGAAGCGTCTTAACCGTACAGAGAACCAAGCTACACAATAACTTTATCCGTACCTCTCGCTGCGCACACCCAGGCATAACTGAGTTTTGCCACAGCCAATTTCGTTTTGCTTCAGATCTTGGTATATGGCTGGTTTACGCAAACTATTCACCATAGGTGTAGCTAACTACTTATCATAGGTATCATCATGACGAATCACTCACATTAATTGCAAGACAAACCGCGCCTCGTTAAAGACGAACGGAACAAGGATTAAAAACCTTCCCCACTTCTTGCAGTCGCTCATGTGTTGATAGCAGTGCGGATTGACATGCAGTTGAACGTCTTGAGCAGATGGGTCATGATACACTGCTTCATGTTTAATTAATTGATTGATTAATAATTATTATTAATTTGTTTAGGTATTTATGTATGTATTTGTATATTTCGTTTATTTATTTTTTATTTCAGAATATTGTCAATCCCAGAAGGGATTTATTACAGGAGGGGCATGTCAGTGATACAGTGTCCTTTCAATCAACAACAACACGGAAGTGAATCGTAACAATCACGGGTAGAACATGGGAACTAAGAGTCGCGCGATGTCAGAGAGAGCAGGTCAAGGGCGATCACAATCCGTTCACTTATCGAATACGACAAACTAACAATAGCAACAGATCAACACAGACACAGAAAGAAAACTCATTCCGTTTTCTAACGGAACGAGAAGGGCCAGAAGGATGCCTTTTCAAAAGTTGATGCATGCGTTTTTGCGTAAAGTGCGAAAGTGTGGGCCTGCCTTAATAACACTGATATGAGATGAGATGACAAATTGTCCTACATAGAAATTAGCCGTGATTTGCTTTGACGGGTTGTTTATCGTTGGCGACACATTGCACAAGACAAGTGAAGTTAATTTTTAGTATACAAGAGACGAATGGTGTTAAAAATGCAAGCTGTGAGTGGCACATCTTGCCTCAGTAGGCAAAAATAAACTTTTCCCACCGACCCATTGACACCTCGAAAGCGCGGCTAGAACGAAAGTACAGGACGAGATGGCTAGTCCTATATGGTAACTCACCTCCCCGCTTTTCGTCCGTCTGTCTGTCTACGTCGAACATCACGCATGCATTAGAATTTTTCAAGCATTATTTTCGTGTGTGACCATCCGTTTCCGGTTGGCGACACATTGCACAAGACAAGTGAAGTTAATTTTTAGTATACAAGAGACGAATGGTGTTAGCTGTGAGTGGCACATCTTGCCTCAGTAGGCAAAAATAAACTTTTCCCAACCCATTGACACCTCGAAAGCGCGGCTAGAACGAAAGTACAGGACGTAGTCCTATATGGTAACTCACCTCCCCGCTTTTCGTACGTCGAACATCACGCATGCATTAGAATTTTTCAAGCATTATTTTCGTGTGTGATCATTTCACTGTAACTAGTGAAATAGGGGACACTACAAGCTGTCAGGATTCCATGCCAGTCGCACTCGCTATAAGACATTTTCATCAAAAGGGACGAGCTTATTTTGTGTAATCTCCAGAAGCAGTGTGCTTTTAGTTTTGTGACAGGCCTATGATGTACTCAATTACAGCTAATTCACCACCTCACTTCCTTGCAGTTTTTCTTCCATTCTGTCGTTTATATTTCTCATCAATTTGTTTTTGTGCCGATGAGGGCTTACAACAACATCACACCTACGGCGCCGAGTTACAGTGATTTCTGCGCTTCAGTGTTGCGCGTTCTTTCTTTTTGCTGCTCTTTCATGTGACTGTAGCAACAAGGCGAGCTTCACATCGTAAGCCGTAAACAAAAATTCACCCGGAGCTTTCAGTTAAGCGGTACGCTTTAACGGAAACGAAGTGAGACACCTACCTTCGGCGCCAAATGCTTGCTATAAAAATCAATTACAGGGACAAGCTTGCAGGGGAGTTTCACATTATGGCTGCAAGTAAAAATGTATTTTTGGAAACTACGCTGTCAAGGCAGTGTAACGTTTGAGCCGTAGCTTTAGTTGTTGTTCTCACGTGACGTGTGTGTTCGGTGCTTTCCCACGTTTTCGATATATGATATAGTCTGTACTTGCGAAAAGTAGTTGTACTGGTTGCCTTTATTGAGAAAGGAAAGCCCCATGCTTTGTAGAGCAGTCAGCTTGATAGTCTCAAACAATAGGAGCTCAATCTTTTATATTGACATTTTATTCGAACAAACTTTGAGATAAAACAGCGATGTAGATTTTCATTGCTGCACTAAATAAAAGCGGCGTTATGCTAGGCTACAAAGGTAAAATGTAGTTATTATATAGTTGCTAGAGGACAGACGCAGGTGGGAACAGCAGACAAAGGATATATAAGTAGCCGGGCCACTTTACCGCAAAGTGAAAGGCCTATAATTGGTTTACGAGAGTTGATAAAACAAGTGCTGCAGCCGATTTTTGCTGAGCATTCTTGGGAAGTTGACTTTGCCGCGAGGGTTTTTTGCTTTCGCAGGACTAAAAACGCACCGAACCCTAGCCATAAGCAGCTTCGATTTAAAAGACGTCATCAGAGCTGGTGTGTTGCTTTAAAGTCGACATTTGTAAAACGGAAAAGCGGTGCAAGAATAGTTACACGCATGAGGCTACAATTTCGAAGAAATCTGTTGATTGATTGTTTCCTTGAGCGACGCATTATATAAGCGAAGTTACGTTCACACGAGTATGTGACAGCTAAAGCGCTTGTCTTTGATATTAGTCCCCTTGCCTAAGTGGACTAAATTACCAGGACCAGCATAGTCAAATACCACCAGAAGAAGGTGCACAACGAAGCCTTGTGGTCACTCGCCTTTACGTTTTGCGTAGTTCGTCCTATGAGGCATTTGTTTGAAATTCTTTTGCTGCTCACGCCGTAGCAGATCGTTTCTCCAATTAATGGAGTAGCATTATAAGCGGGTTCTGGGCCCGCTATTGCCTTTCGCCCTAAAAATTTACTGGAGCCCAGTCTGATCTGAGATTGGTATGACCTGCAGGGCCATTGGGGCTTTCTGGCTAATTTGTGTTGAGAAACTGAAATTCCTTGTACGCTGTCCCTCTACTACCCTTCTCTTCTTTTTCTACTTATATTTTTCAAGCTCCGTCGCATTTTGTTCTAAAATTGCTATAAAGCAGGAGCAAGTTGTATCCATTGTACTTACTATGTTCATTCCGTACAAGACGGATAATAGGGATCATGATTGTTGTATTTCGAAATCGCGACCGGTAGTTTTGATGCTAAAGTGATATGAAATTTAAATACGTAGTTCTTTTGTTTTTACAGGACTTTGATAATAGGGTCCTTCTTGCTTGCTGCTGTATATTTTGTCACCGCCGGAATGTCGGTAGCCTTGGTCATCTGGTTCCGAGGTTGTGACCCCCAGCTATCCGGTGCAATTCGAAGCCACGACCAGGCAAGTAATCGTCTCTCAGCTTCAAACAAAATACTTGTCGGTACTATTTACAACGTCTAAACGGCCGCGTGAAACAGATTTATATGTTGTACCGACTGAAAGTACTTTCTTTGATACTCTCCTAAGCTTTCTACTTTATGATTAAACAAGTGACAAAACTGTGACCATAAATTTTCAAATCTTTTTCCGCAGATTTTACCTTTCTACGTGAAAAACAACCTGGTGGAGTATTCAGGATTCACAGGCCTCTTCCTGGCGGCGGTTGTTAGCGCCTCAACAAGGTTAGACTTGTTCTCTACTTACAGCTCTGCAAATAAATTGCCAATATTGCATACGAAGGACGTTTATTTTTGCTAAGGTCCTCATAACTGCTGTTTTCAAACGCTAAATATAAGTGGACCGTTGAGCGAAGGCACAGGCGTCATCGTGGGCGCTCGCATTGGACTCAGCATTTTGGAATTTTTAGCGGCTCACAAATGCTGTATTTCTGCAACATGTTCTAGCGCGAATCTGGTCTCCAGGAGTAAGAATACCACCACATACCTCTGTTGCTCAGCCAGTCTGTTTCGCGCAAATGATTATTTTGGTGTGGCTTTGAGGTTCCAATCTCGAGCGAGATCTGTGCACATAAAATCATCGCACAACTGCTGTCATGTCAATACTATTTGAGCTTAAAAATTTGAAGTGATGTGGTCTTGGTCATGTCATATCTTGCCTCACAACATCATGAAGGCATCAATTACCAAACTTAAAACAACATAGCCATTTTCCGCTCTTTGTGTACTTACACCAAAGGCAGTTCTGTCATGTAAATGCTTCTCCCAACCCTGGTCACAATCGCGGCAAATACATTGTTCATCAATTCTTCTCTCAATTCAAAAGTCATTGTGCCCCAAAATACCTTTACACGCAATGCGGTAATGACGGTGCAATTTTTTCCTAGCACAATATCGTCGCTCATCAATTCCCAGGCTGCTGTTCTATACGTGGATGTGTTGTCTCAGTACAGGAAAATTGACGATTCTCGAATAAGATGGATAACACGTGGACTGGGTAAGTTTGCTGACTATTTTTTCGTAGTTTTCTTGTACCCCGCCAGAAAATAGAAATCAAGCTTTTTAAGCAATGTGGTCTGTTTTTGCGCCCATTTTTGTCTAAATAACCTAACAAGAATTTGAGCATAAATATAAATAACCAAAAACACTAAAATAACTTGTATGTTAGCTCTGTCGAGATTCTTTGGTCTAAAAGCAATTTTGATGTTTTATCTGCAGCATTTGGCACCGGCGCCATCATGACAATGTACAGCTGTGTATGCTTCTACATGGGATCTATAATTCGGGTTCGTATGTTTTGTCCATTGCGCCTCGTTATGGTGTATTGGGAACAGTGGTAACCACAACATTTATTCTTAGTTAACAAACCCGGGTATTTTTTACTTTCAAGACATTTTTTTTCATTGACCTGAAAGTCTTCTTTGAACATTCGTTCTAAAATGATGGAATGGTTGGTTTCCTAAATTACAACGCTCCTTCATACAAATTTAATATTGCGGCTAATTTTACTATTGAGTTTCACACTAGAATAAAGCCCTTACCAAGCGTTGTGCATTGGTACGTTTTAAGGTCTAAATAGCTTATGAGTAGAAATATTATTGATTGATTGATTGTAAGGTTTAACGCGCCGACGCAATGCAGGCGATGAGCCGCGCCATAGTGGAGGTCACCGGATTAATTTGACCACCTGGGGATCTTTACCGTGCGCCAAAATCTCGTTCACACGGGCGGTTTTGCTTTTCACCTACACCAGAAAAGCGGCCGCCGCGGCCGGGAATCGAACCGGCGTCTCGTGCTTAGCAGCGCAACGTACAAATGTTTCTTCTTAAAAACATAAAGACAGTTGTCTGCAACTAGAAATGATGCTTTTCATGTCGTGGTGGCTAAGAAATTGTCGTATTCTAGGAAGCAACATTGCTCAATTGTTTTTGTACGGAAACCCGTACCACAGATTTGCACGAACATAAAGATTGAGGGTGAGTTGTCCCTCATGGGATGCGTAAATCACACAATTTGTTTATCGCAACGAGAGAAGTGAAATCCCCAGGCTGGCCTTGATATAACAAGTGTGAACACAACAAAATGATATTGTCACGAAGGCAAAGACGACGCAGTTGTCTTCAAGGAAAACAAGTTTATTGGAGCGAACTTGTGCTCCCCTAACAACTCAAAGACTGAAGGCGGCCAAGCGGCAGTCAACAAAGTGACGTGTGAAGGTGAGCGTCGGCGATTCGAATGCCGTGGCATATGTTCTGCGGGAAGTTATCACTTGGCGCCAGGGTTTCTCGTATTGTCTAATTGTATCTAGAACACACTAGATAAACGAAGATTATTGTAGGCTTTTCACGTTAGTTGGCAACTCTCTCTCTATCAGAAGAGATAACACATGAGCCACAGAAAGAAAGTACGGAACGCGCCTCCCTTGGCGCACAGACAACACCGATAACACGGACCGGCGCAGCCGGGCGCAAAAGCAAAACACAAATAAAGAAACCCGATGCATGGTTCGCGGCAATATTTCACTCACAGGCTGCTACGTGCTGACATTGGCAATCCATTTTGCCCTCACCCAATGCGGTGTCGTGGTACCTGAAAATAACGTTTACTCAATTTCATTGAACTTTTGATCTTCAAGCAAGAAATCAGTTAACATGGTTAGCGACTTTGTTTATTTTTGTTAGGACGTTTGTTATATTTTTATTTTGAGTGCAACTTCATTATACAAAAAAAAACATCCAAACAAAAAGCATTTCATTACTGTATAACTCCGGCACGGATTATAATTTCAATGTATTTTTTCCTTGGTCGGTGTACTACGAATACAGCGGTGACTCTAATACGGGATCAGAGGAGCATACAGCAGTAGAGATCACGGGACAACAAGGAAATAAAATCACCCCAAAATCATTAAAGTTGGTCCACTATTTAAATACTCTTTATTGCATACTTTTTGACAAGTATACAAAGACATGAACACCGTAAATGAACGCATTTTGGTGTGTTGTCAATTGTTATCGCTCCTGGATTGACGCGTTTGCAATAAAAACGACAGTGCACTCAAAAGGACCACTGCCTTCTGAATAAAAGCAGCTATGTGGCCCAAACTGCGGAAAATGACCCTCTAGAAGTTTCCGAAATGACTCCCTTCTGCTCAACTCCTCCTTACCTTGAATTTACATCCACAGCCTAACATCTTCTAAACGAACCCGAAAAGACGAGGGATGTAAGATGAAGGAAATATCTTAAAGTTCCATCCACATCAAAAAAGGTAGAATAAAAAATAGAACACGCAGAATTGATCACAGCGTAGCTGTAGTTGATTTCCTTAGCAATGCGAAAAGTTTTAAGCTACAATTTTCGAGTTTTCCTGTGTCCTTTTCTGCCAAGGCTGGCGAGATAAATCAATATGCCCCCCTCTCCCAACACCGTGTTCATCACTACTTCAGCTTCACATGATCTTATGGTTTGTTTTGCTCACTGACAGTACCTGGAACAGTGTGGGCTTTTGTCTTTTGCTGTCTGTTAAAATTGCACGAGGCCAATCAGAGAGCACCTGGCCGAAGAGCATAGGCAATGCAGAGCGGAATAATCATACGCTTACGCAGGTTCGGCTGGCTCCAGGCCAACGCCATGTCACAACACAAATACGTCCGCGTCACGTGGCAAGGAAAACGTGGTCAACATGTATGTTGCTGAGGGCAACGAACTTTGAACAGATACGGCAATTACCCGCGTGAGAACATAAACCGAATAAAGATGCGCAAAAAAAGCACAGGATGCGGATTCTGTATGCCCGGGGCGCGCAGCTGTCACACATGTCAAACATGCAGTTTTAGTAACGAGAACGCAACATCCTAAACGAATGAACAAAACACACGTTGTAGTGACGGACAGGCACGATTGATTGTTCGCCCAGCAACGATCATAAATTTGCGCTAATAAAAGCGGATACAGGTGTTGTGATACATTTCCTGACAAGCACACGACGATTTGAGTAGAAAGTGCAGCTGTGCTGTAATTCGGTAACTGGCCACTCTCGCACACAAACCAGCTGCGACTGAACAGTGTCACGCTAAAAAGCGTTGCACTCTATCGTTGAGAAAGTTACAATACGCTTGGCCCTTTAGCCAAGGACACCCCGCTATCGCAAATGATCCCACACCATACTATACGCTGCGTCTTGATTAAACTTGGTAAATTGGAGCACCTTCTCTATCCCTACATCGCACCCCGCTCATGTTGGTATGCGATAACGGCGTTGTGTGATAGGAGGCTGAATTCGCCTGCGCCCTGCAAAAAGAAAAGAAAGGAAAATTGAGAAAATAAAAGCTGTATCTACGTCCATGGAATAGAATGCCCTTTGTAGCGCCACTTTCTCTCTCTACCAGTCATCTGTCCGGTACTCCTCAGGTTTACCCTCTTCTGTAACCCGGTAGGAGGCTGTTCCATGAGCGACGGTGAGGAGACAACGGCTTCTGCTTTCTTCCCATCTATGCTGCTTGCTCGTTTTTTGGAGGATTCGCACATAGCTCTAACGCTGTCTACTATCTGTTCTGTATAAGAGCAAACTCGTAGATTAATGCATGCGACAGCAGCATTCAGGTGGCTGCAAGAAGGAAACAATGATCTGCAGAAACTAAATGTGCTTAAGCGAATGGGCTTGCGTTGGCCGTATTTATACACGAAGACAACGAGGGAATGCGTATGACCGTATGTAGCGGTTGACGCACTTTTGATGCGTCTGGTGTTCAGAAGAAATGAGTTCGTTTCATTTTCCGCCGTTTCGATTGAAGCTTTTCCACCGTCATCCCACCTTGCTACACTAGAATTACCACCACCGTACGAGCGCTGTGAACGGGAATGTCTTAAACTTTCGCATATTCTTACGAATGCTCCGCGCTACTTATTACAGAACAGCTATTTGTTGTCGGATAAACTTAAATATACTAGAAATAGCCACAAACGCAACCTCGAAACTTTTCATCCACGTACTAATCTATTTAAGTACGTCTTCCCCCGACCAATAAATGGAATCTACTACGCGGTGAAATTGGGTCATTGTCTTTGAGAAAGTTTTTGTGATTTAAATTGATTGTGTTGTGTCCAGTTCACATAAATTCATTTTCTCCCTGTATTTATTATTATCTCTTATGTATAAACTTCATGAATAAGACATTGCAAATGTGTTGTGAATTTATCTGTGTTATTATGTGCAGACAAGTGTGTTTTGCAATCTATGTATCTACCCAGTCCTGCGACAGCCCAAGTGGATTGCAGTATGTAGGCGTATAAATAAATAAATAAATAAATAAATAAATAAAAATAAATAAATAAATAAATAAATAAATAAATAAATAAATAAATAAATAAATAAATAAATAACATAACTAAACTTTATTACAGAAGGTGGACGCATCGGTCAGCATGGGGAAGAAAGGAAGGTGTGGGGGGAGGAGAGTTTAAATGTTACATTCGGCGGTCGACGCCTGAGGAGCGTGCGAACTCCCACAGAGAAAGCAGCGTCTGCCGTGCAGTGGCGGGTTGTACCGGGGTTGTCCATTCCACAAGCCGCTGGACGCCGGCCGGAAGATACTGTAAACGGAGCGTTTGAAGGCCGGGACAGTCCCACAACATGTGGTGTACAGTGGGCGGGGCTCCTGTGGAGCAAGAGGTGCAGGCAAGTGTGGCCACAGATTGCGCAATCTCGACGGCATGCTGGTGACGTTTTGGCACATAGGCACGCCACTTGGCCAACACATCATCGGTTAGCGCGGCACCAGCCCGTGCCTTGTGCAGAAGGACTCGTGCGCCACGGGGCAAATCCAACGGGCAGGGGGGCGGGGTCTGGTGGAACCAAATTCCGCAACGACTGTTTGGACACGTGCCGTGCTACCGGCCTTTGCTTCTCAGGGGTCGGGGTCGTATTGTACAAATGGGACGGGCAACGCCGGGTTGGAGCGTAGTTCAAAGTGCTCGCTCGCGCACGCGTAAGCGGTCTGGCTGCCGATTCCGCCTGCGTGTCCCGGGACCAAGTCTACCCTAACCAGGGGCGTAGGGGGGGGGGCTTATGGGGCTTCAGCCCCCCCCGAAATTTTGACGCGCTGTCATGCACGGCGACCAAGGCAACCACCTGCGCCGGAAACCATCCTAGGATTTTGTCCAGAACCCCAGGAGTCCTGTCCGGAAAGCGCACCAGCTCTCCCTTGGTGGCCCGTTTCCCTCCTGGTGGTCATTAAAGTTTTGAGACGGCGCGCGCGCTTCGGGTCGCCGACAGACATTCAAGCCGACAATTCTACGTCGCTTTGTCGAGCGCCCCCCCCACCCCACTCTGTGGCCGCGCACGCCGCCACACACCGCGCACGGCACTTATCCCTTTTTCCGCCGCCGATAGGCGACTAATTGTTTCCCGACGGACCCCCCCATTCTCGTTCCACGCGCCCCGCCGTCCCGTTATTGCCGCCTCGTTGTCAGCCAGACGACGTCGCGTTTTCAGGCCGGAAAGAAGACCACACGTAGCCGGCACGAGACACGCGACTAAATGACCTGCGCGACCCAATGTTTCCAAGCCTAGATCCCCAGAATGACTGGCGGGAGAAGCCCATTCAACCGTCTCGCGGGGACACCTGCAGGCGAAAACAACCCTTCTACCCGCGGTTGGTCCAAAGTGCTCGGGATCGCACAAAACGAGGGCCACCCAGACGGCCTCGTTAGTTCGTCATAGCCCTCCCCGCGAATACTTGCCGCAGTTCGTCGACCTGCCCGATACAGCAGCGGCCAAGCCTACCACTTCCCTCAAACCGAGGCGCCGACATCGGGCGCTGCGGCATCATTACAAACAAACGAAACGATGCGCAGCGCGCGTCCCTTCTTTGAACCCGCCCCGTGGCCGCCCGCGTCAAACCCAGAGGCGCGAAGTAATGCGTTTCCGTCTGCGCTCCGCGCTGTCCATTCATCACCGCATCCCAATCGGCGGGAAAAAAAAAGAACATATGACAGAATAAACGAGCAGCTCGCGATTTTAGGAAAAGAGGTGCTCGAACTTAACAGGTGCCCTCAAGTGTTTGCACGTGGTTTCGTTTGTTGTGTTTTACTTAATTGTTTTTCGTCTTTTCCTTTTTTCTAGTGGTGGGAGAGAGTTACCAACGTTTCGGGTTACGGGGGCGTTGCCCGCTGCAGTTTATGCACGGATTTGCGGATGCAACCAACCAGATCGCCACGAGATGCTGATTGGCACGTGCGTCGTGGGCGGAGCCTAAGTGACCGATCAAAACAACGAGACACGACGTCTCGGGGTCGGATCCTCAGGGTTTCACACAAAGTTAGCTGTCTGATACGCCTTATTTTACTTTCTTACTCTGCTCAACTTCAACTTCAGTCTGCAAATATTTTTTCTTTCGTTTAAATATACTTTTAAAGAAACCTCCCCTACAATCGTCGTCGTCAGATCATCAGGGAAGATAAGAACCTTTAGTGTAAATATTCAACTTAATATGTCTTCGGAGTTCATCTGTCTGCCCTTCAATGCCGCGTAGCGACTGCACGGAATTCGGCGTTACAATATGTCACAGAAGAGGATATCGACATTTTTTCCTCCTACGTCCAAGCGTCCGTGCCAAGACACTGAAGCCAGCAAAGGTAACTATGCTATTTCTTTTACGGGTTTTCTTGTGTTCAATGTATGGTGCGTAAAATGCATGATCTTGAAGCCTAGAATCGGGTTTTCGTAGGCGGACAGGTATTGGCAGCTACGTTTGCAAAATAGCAACATTATTACTGATAAACCAGTAGTCAAGTGAGGGGAATAAGATGCATTTTTGCGAAAGTAAGCGTTAGCATAACCAACATGTAACAGCAACTCTTTCTCATAAAAGTCAGGTCTCCTGACTTTCATTCGTGGAGACATTTGTTTGCATGCATTCTTTTCAGTACTGAGACCTTTTCTGTATATGTCCTATTTTTTTCCTTCAGTCATGCAACTGCTTGAAATTCAATCATGTTCGGTTTCGAAATCATTATTTCGATGTTGTCGCTGCCTTTCTTAAAATGTTTTCGCCACGCCGGCGTACAATGCCGACGATGCCGGCAGGACGAAAAGCACTGTGGATCAAGCCTTGCGCTGTCTTTTTATTCAGTAGGTCCTTCAGTCGCGTGATGAGACAACCCTCTTCCCCCTTCAAAGAAAAAAATTCCTCTCTTTTCAAGAACACAGAGGAGCGCTCCCTTCCATGGTTTGCATAAAAAATCGAAAAAATTGCTACTCACGCTAAAAAAAATGTCCCCTTCCCTGACATGCAATTTTCACGTCTGGTTTTGATCACGCGTAGGATTGAACAGGCCGGATAACCACGGGGGTGACGGAGCTATGACGAGGCGCAGTCTAAAAAATTTGGTTTTTCTACAACTCGTATTGAGTTTGTCGCCACTGCACCCTTAGCCTAGGTGGCACATCTTACGCTGTTTCCCCTAAACACATATAGATTCCGCTTCTTAGTCCGAAAACAGCTTCTAAGTCACAAACCGGTGAACCAGCGCGTTACGCTGAGCATTGCAGGAAACACCTTGCTCGCGCAGGCCAAAGGTGCAGTTTCAGATACCGAACATTATGCTACTTATATACATGGCGGTAGGAGCTTATAAACAAAGATGGCGCATTATTGGGTCATTGGGTATAGCGACAAGAGAGGGGTGCTGTTTATTTTTTTCCCTTGTGGTTTGCGCAGGTACTGGTTCAAGACAACCAAAATCTCTACTGACACAAGAGACGAAGGACTGGTGCCAGAGCCACATCTGGAAACTCAGAAGCATGCGTCTGTACCGTCTGTACCGACAGGCTCAACATGCTCATCTGGTGAGAATTCGCACATATTTTTCTTATTCGTTCAGTTATTGTGCACAATTTAGAAACAGATCGCTCATGTATCGAACCACGTATAGTGATATCAAATATTTAACTCTTTCAGATGCGCAAACGGTCCTAACAAGCAAATTTGACATAGGGCTGCACTCGAATTACTCAACAATGGAAGACCAGACCAGATATCAGCTTCTGACATCTCCGTGGATTCCACCTCAAGGATACAGATTCAAATCTACGAAAGATTTGAAGCAAAACCGAAGATTTCAGTCGGCATGGCTCGATAAATATCGATGGTTGAGCTACTCAGACCTTCAACAAGGTGCTTTTTGTCGAGTGTGCGTCCTGTTCTGCGGGCCGGAGGTTGGCAAGGGCCAACATGCACGCACTGGAGCCCTCGTGTCTAAGCCTTTCCAGAAATGGAAGCACGCTCTCGAAATCTTTGATGCGCACGAAAGCACCAAATATCACCGTGATTGTCAACTGGCGGCTGATAACTTTATCCAAACGTTCTTAGGAAACGCACCTAGTGTGGTTGATCAGCTGGACCAGGGCAGACAAAACCAAATAAGAGAAAACAGAAGAAAATTGCAGCCTGTGTTGAGACAGTTCTTTTTTGCGCACGGCAGGGTCTGGCTCTGCGTGGCCATAGGGACAGCGGTCCTCTGGACTTGAGCGCCGTCTCCGCGGAAAACGAAGGAAACTTCAGAGCGCTACTTCGAATGCGAGCCGATTGTGGCGATACAGCTCTGAAGGACCACCTGGAGGGCTGCCCCAGTAATGCCTCGTATTTAAGCCCAGCGGTACAAAACCAAATTATAGAAATTTTTGGCGAAGTCATCAAAGAAAGATTGGTTGCAAAAGTAAACGACTCAGGCTGCTTTGCAGTACTTGCCGATGAAACTACAGACATTGCTGGAATTGAACAGCTTACCGTTTGCGCAAGGTACCTGAACAAGGATACCGACAACATCGAAGAAGTGTTTTTAGGCTTTGTGCCAATACAGGACCAAAGCGGCAGAGCCCTTGCCGACACAATTATCAAATTTCTCATTGACCTAGGAATTACCATGCAACACCTTCGTGGCCAAGGGTATGACGGCGCAAGCTCTATGGCAGGTAGAACCAATGGTGTGCAAGCCGTCGTTCGCGAAAAATATCCGACCGCATTGTACACACATTGCGCCAGCCACTCCCTTAACCTAGTTTGTGTGCGGCCTGCTCCATTACAGATATCCGAAACTGCTTTGGGACGCTAAAGGAAACATCGAATTTTTTTCGGAAATCTGCTAACCGTTCGCACGTTCTGAGAAAAATGATAAGTTTGATGTGCCCAGAGTCCACAAGGCAGCGGCTTCTGGGATTATGCGAAACGCGCTGGGTGGAAAAGCATGATGCAGTGCTTTCATTTGTCAGTCTTTTTGAAGCGGTGATCGCAGCACTAGAGGAAATTCAAGACAATGGCAGTGGTGAAAGTTCCGCTCAGGCGAATAGTTTGGCGTTGGCACTTCTGTCACCAGCATTCCTCGTGAGCCTGCATGTGGCGAAGAATGTGCTTGCATTGACTCTGCCGCTGTCAAAGAGGCTGCAGTCGAGCAGCATCGACATGAGCGCCGCGATGGACGACCTACACTTGGTACAGGAGACTATTCAGAATGACCGAGACAGTGCCACTGCCTCCTTCTCGAAAATATTTGCAAAGTGCAGGCCGTGGCAAACAAAATGAATGTCGAAATCACCAGCCGACGAGCCGGCGTCCGCCAGCAGGATCGTGGCGTTGCATTAGAAAATCCATAGCAATATTTTAGAAGAACCGTATTCATTCCATTCATGGACTACGTGTTAGCACAGTTGCACCAACGGTTCGAAAAGCACAGGACAACATTAGAGTGTTTTTGTGTAATTGTGCCATCCGCAATACCACCACTGCAAGACAATCGCGAGAAAGCAGCGGAAAACCTCGTCGCTAGTTTTCCACAGGACGTGGACGCAAGGGCTGCTTTGGGAGAACTGCGACTTTGGTGGGCAAAGTGGATGAACAAAGCAGCAAACCTCCGCCCCAGCACAGGAATAACTGCCCTCTCTCACTGCGACTGCCAGTTCTATCCGAATGTGCACAAACTGCTTCAGATTCTAGTCACCCTTCCAGTGACAACTGCCACCGCAGAGAGAACATTTTCGAGCATGAGGTTGTTAAAGAACTACTTGCGCTCCACGATGTCCCAGGAACGCATGGTTGGCCTAGCGCTTCTGTACGCTCACAGAGACGTTGATGTCAGCGTATCAGAAGTCATTGACCGCTTCGCTAAAATTCCCCGCCGAGTAAGCTTTGTCCTTTAAATAGAGAATCAGTAAGAAACCATTGCAAGTAAAAGAAACGATGTTAGTTCTGCTTCATAAGAGTGTAATTGTGGTAACGAATCATTGCACATTAGTTTTAGAAACCACAGAGATTGCTTCCGTTCACTGCAACCGCCCACATCGTATTCTAGGATTATCACGAAATTGGAAATTAAAATTTAACAAGCACGTCAAGTACGAATCGCCCACCTTGCTCTGGAAAACCTGGTTTACGCGGCGTTTTTCAACAAACCGTTGCTCTATGGGCTATGTGCAACTAAATGTACCGTCTGCGACTTACGTAAAACTTTTGTCTTTTAAACTTCTGTCTTTTGTCATTCTATTAATGTCAAGTAGAGCCTTATTTTACATCGGGCACAACGCAATTGTGTTCACACTAAAGCACCTTTCAAATACACATTTTGTTTAATATTTTAAGCATTTATGCTTCTACCCATTTTACCCATATGGTCCTGTTACATCACGACGCCAGTGTTCTAAAAGCACATTACAATTTCTAGGGTAATAGTTTTATTTTTGCCTGGGTTCACTGCGTTTCTATGTGTGGGGTTAACCTCATGTGCTCGCTGAACTTTATTCTTTGTTGGCCTTGTTTTATGTAATATGTACACTGTACAGTCACTGTTGCTTAAATATGTGCGTTAACTGCAGCTTTCCGATTTAAGTATCTTGTTGCTAGGTTTTCTGTATAAATGTGCACTTTGTTGCCAGTGAAACTTTTGTTGCCGTCATCCAAATATAATCGTCTCGCTTTTTTCTCCACAAGTGTACGTTTTGACTCCTTTTTTTCTGTAAATAATCTTGGTGGCATTATCCGCTGTACGCGACTGTTAACAAGCTGCTCCTACGCCTTATAATGGCGTAAAAGACAGCGGCGTTCAGATTTGTCCCTAACCGTAGCATGTCAGCAAAAATGGAAAAAAAATTCTTGAATGACAAAGCGACATTAAAACGTCCGCCCGCAAGTTGTTTCGTGCTTTTCACGTTTATAATATCCACTGCATGCAATCTTTGTTAGTTTTAGATGAATGTAGTTCTTTACTTCTGTGTATTTTGCTTTCATGTTTGTTAAGGATATCTGTTTATATTTTTACATATTTCTTTAAGTGTTAGTTGTTATGTAGACAAAACAAAATTGCATGCAGTGATAGCAGTTCTGCAGCAATTCTCGGAACATACGAATACATTTTATGAAGAAATATTTTATTTTTCTTGTTCTTGACAGTACGACGGGTTCAATAATTCCTCCCCAACGTGTAACATACATTGTTATCAATTAGTAGTTTTGTATTTATTATCTATAATATACATAAATACTTATTATATATATTTATCATATCTTAAAAATGAGTACCTCACGCGAATGGATGGAACCGGACTTTATCAATTCGGAAACCAAGTGGTAAATGAACTTCTATTGCCTTGTCTATGTAATAACATACTCTGTCCACTTTGCTATTGCTGATAGCAACTAGTGAGTGTACAAATTGTGTTATTGCCTTATATGTGTATAATTTCTTACCATGGTTTTCTTTGTACACTGATCCTATGTATATTTTTTCTTTTTCGATCCCCAATATGTAATGCACTTCGGGGCCCTTAGTGTACCTAAACAAATAAATAAAAAAACATATTTTTAATCCCTTGAAAAATCATATGGAGGAGGTAGAGGTGCAGTCTCAGCCCCCCCCCCGAGCAAAATTTCTCGCTACGCCCCTGACCCTAACGACTATATTGGGTGTGTCCCGCAATCTGCGACAAATGGTCTTGATGAGGTCGCAGGTGGTTCCGACGTATGGAGTTTGGCCAAGTCGATCGAGGGCTCGGGGGCTGTCCGTAAATATTGTAAACTGGTGGTCGTCACCGGCGCCGTAAGTTGCCTCAATGTGCTCCGCAGCGAGAAGAACTGCCGCAAGACGGGTCTGACATGGGCTAGGAGGGCAAAGAAATCGAATTGTGCGGGAAATGCGCATTTGGCCGTCGATACAGGAAAGTGAAGCGCGCAATGTTGTTTCATTTAAGGCTGCTGTTGTAAAGATGGCGCCGGATTGGAGGTCTGCGCGTGCAGCAACAGCGGCGCGCTCATGGTGGTTTTGGTTTCGGCCACGCAGGCGAGATAGAGGCTTTGGCACACGAACCAAGACATCTTCCCAAGGGGCTTGAACAGCCGGCAGTTCTGGGAAAAGCGAATCGCTCTGACCGGAAGCCAATTTTTGGACAAGCTGCCCCGCGCGGGTTGCGGCGCGGTCTCCTGTTGTGGCCTTCGAACCTCTCCGTTATCATAGCGCGGAGTGGGGGGCAGCTGGGAATAGCGGTAGAGTTCTTCCGCGCGGGTGTGCCGAGGTAAAGCCAGTAATTACTCTGAGGCTCTGGTGGTGTAATGTCTCCAGTCGGTCATATTGTGCTTCGTGAGGGCAAAGCATGGAGCACCGTAGCACGCCTTGGAAGTCAGGACGGCCTGTGTAAGTGTGCGCAGGACCTGCGTGGTTGCCCCACCGAAGACAGCCTCAATAAATAAATAAATAAATAAATAAATAAATAATAAATAAATAAATAAATAAAGAATAATAACAACGCTATAAAAAATAATTCCGGGGCCCCTCTGTTCCTATATCCGACTGATTATATCTCTTCTAAAGAATGTCTTCCCACCAATAGGTTTGTGCACAGCAGTGAAGTACATTTAAAGTAAATTGCACAGCCCTCTATTGGGATACATGGGGATTTATGGAGTAGGTCGTTTTCTGTTTTTATATAAACATTTTATAGGGCAAGTTAAAAATGACTCTCTGGTAATGCATTTCTTTAACATGGTGAGGTCTGGAATGAGGAAGTTGGCTGTACAGCGCTTCATTGCGACAGAGAAAGCCGACTTTATCGAGAGTTAAAGTAAGCGCTTTGCTGAGATGTCGGTACCCTGAAGAGACTTACAAAAGGCCCTCGTGCCATTCTACCCGGATGCAGGACCTCTGATTATGCCCCAGGGAAATGTCTTAGTAGTAATGCTTCTGCGGGGAGTAGTGAAGCCAACCTTAATGGTGTTACGTAATATAGCGCTTCATTTGGAGGATGAGAAATTGTTTAGTTATCTTTTAGATGCTGTAAAACCTCCATAATTTCGTATCACATTGCTTATGTCAACGTTACGAGATGTATTTCGGTTGCAAAAAACCCGCCTGAAAGCGGCGCGCAAACGTGACACATGTCGGTTTACGCCCGCATGGTGGTGCTGTTGCCACGATCGGCCTAGAGCCACTAAATAAGCTACGACATGCTTGTGCCAGAATTACGGGTTTTGATCTGATGAGGGACGTTCGAAACGCGTATATTTACGTGCTTCCTGTATGAAAATTTCTTGGCTGATGCTGTGGGCTCGGTTGGTAACCCAATACCAGCGAGGGGGTGCACACACGCGGAGAATTGCTAGAAAGCAGAGACCCTTTGACAGGTGAATAACTGAGCATGTTTGCTTTGCGTGGTTTGCATATCATTGACGATCGTTTCCTCTCTACAATGTGTAGTAGGAGCAAGCAAGGCCGCATGTGTGGTACGCGAACTTGCGAGAATATCAAGGTTGCTCAAAACTTAAATGCCGCCAGGATAAGCAAAACACACATAACTGACCCGCGAAAAATTTGTGAAATTTTGTAATGTCAACTTGGGCTTCAAGCAGTGTACCTCACACTTTTGAGACTGGGCACTTCAAAAGGCGTGGCCATATGTTCAGGATGCTGGTTCGGAATGCACCATTCCGCCGTTAATAGAACGCGGAGAAATTGTTTTTGAGCTTGTTGAGCCCTAATTCTAGGATTTCAACTGATATGGAAGGTTCGAATGCAGATATTTACGTGCCTTACGTGCGAAGATTCCTATGGGGGAGCTTATGCTGTGGTCTGAACACACAACGCCAGCGAAGCTGAGAGAGGCGATGCATGAGAAAAACGCGCGTTTTATCGTTCAGTTGCGGACCCTGTTCGCGCGCTCTAGGAATTTTATAAGAGTGACAAGAATTCTCTTTAAAGGCTGCGTGGGCATGACTCCCCGGCCAGGTAACAATATTCCTGCGCGCTAACGTGAAAAATGTATAGCAAAACAAAACAAAGCCCATTGAATAGGCTTTAGGAGTAACCTCTTCGGTGCATAAATTTCTTTTCTCAACCAAATGTTTCTTGACTAGGTCAAGAAGCATTCCTTTCGCATTGCGTATTTGCTCCCAGCAGCCTCTGACGGTGCCCTATGCACGATAGTGGAGCGTCTAAATTAGTACAGGAACTGTCCCACAGGAAATATGTGCTCAAAAACAGTGGGTGCATTGCTTTGTCCGCAAACAAAGAGTACAAGAGAGTACAAGGAACGTTGATTGATGCTGTTTTCTAGAAAAAGTTGGTCTAGGCTCTCCGTTTTGTCTGCAGGGTCAAAGCAGGCGCATTTCTTTTTGGCGGTAGCTGTCATCTCCAATAGCAATGCTTCCTGATAGCCATGAGGGGCAGCTGGGAATTCGTCGTTTCCACAGCCAGGTTAAGAAATTTTCCGTTGCTCAATGTGATCGAAGGCGTCCCAAAATATATCTCCGCAAGGAGCGCTGCCAGTCTTGAAGGCGTCATGGGTTCCTGGGGAGATTAAAGAAATGCCTTTTTTTGATCGTAGATCACGCGGAACTGTTGTCACTGTTACAACCAGTACAGCAAAGCAACGCTGAATGTTAGCAGACATACCACAAACACGTGCATTTCGAGGTCAAAATGTGAAGGCGAACAAACAATTTCACCCAAGCAGAACCTCACTGCAACATGTTGTTTAACGCGATAGGTGGCGTACAGGGGCGCGCACACCGGGCCGACCTAGGTGCCTCGATTTCCGTGCGTCCAGCGCTGGCATCGAGGCTCCCTAGAGTGCCTCGATGCCAGCGCCACAGTACGGATGACGTGCGGGAATCGAGGCAGCCTAGGCAGAGCGTACTAGAACTTCTAGTACACTCTACCCTACGCTGACCGTGCCGCGCGCGCCACCACGCGGCGGCAACTGGAAAGGGTCCCGCGGCGCAGCGGAGTTTTATAGCTGAAAGTTTCTAGATTGGCGGCTCATATGACGTCTTAATAGGTCTTCCTATCGAGGCACCTCTATGCAGCAGTGAAGCCGGCTGTAAAGAGCCTCGGTATGTAGCAATGTAGCCTAAGCAAGGTTCCAAAATTTTGTCTTTAGTGTTTCTGCAATTTTTTAAGCCTTCGTATACTAGCGTTCGATTCATTAGTACGCTACCAGAGAGGGAATTTCAGTCGTATCTACAAAATTTCGTTCTATGATTTCAAGAGAAGTTTATAAAGTGTGCATAAAGTAAATTTTTTCAGTTGAACTGTTACACGGCTATAGCTTCCAACCTGTATAGTGCCTTCGGGTATAGCGTGCTGTAGTAATGATTCATATTGTGGGTAAACTGCAACTAATTTACCTCGCTTTTCTATTTCCCTGCAGGTTATTCTTATGGTGTCCGCCGTAGCCACAGGTCCATTCGTCGGCCTACTTTTACTGGCTGTCGCATTTCCCTTCGTACACTCGAAGGTACGTCTCACACGGTGCTTTTTTTTATTTAATACGCACTCATCTGCTATTCCATAGCCTTAGACAATTGTATCGACAACATTCTACAGCAACCGCGCCTAAATTCAAACACAAAACATTATGACATAAAAAACTCAGCGTAAGATATTGGAAGCGTGCTCGGTTTCGCTTCCACATACTTTATGTTACGTTGGTGCGAATAATCCGAATTAAATACGAGAATCCGGAATACCTATAGCCTAAAGTGACTTTGACATGTAGGAGCCCGTTGCGGGAGTGGTCTTCTACATCAGAGACACAGTTCCCTCGAATGCTGTGCTGAAAGTGTAAAAGGACGAGTAAATCACATTTTCTGGCGTCTCCTCGCATCCCCGCCCCCAAAAAAGAAGAACCTTGGCTCCAATCAACGCTGTGAAGGTGGTTGGAAAGCAAAGCTTTAAACGACACCCACCGCAATTGCCCATGTAACGTCACTTGAATTCACCCACGTGGCTCTGCAAAGAGTGAAACCAGAGATTCTTCCAGCCGCTACCAGTAATTCGCGGGGCGGCGTCCTCAACGCAGCAGCAACGTTGGCCACGGCAAGGCTAGAGAGGTGGACGACGCTGACGCTGTAGGCCCGTCCAGTGAGTCGGAAGTGAGAGAATACGGAGAGGAGCATCTTTCAGAGTGAAACAGCGGAGCCTAGCCAACCTGATCTGCTTGCTTGGGGCTACACGACCGCGCGACATATGCGGAGACACCGAAACAATTCGGCTTGTGAGCTTAGTAATTCCATTTATACCGACTTAAACTAGTTAGTATAGTAAGATTGACAATGGTGAGAAAGCTGAGGAAACTTTTATAATCACTATTTATCAGAAACAGTTGCTACTTTCGCATTTTGTAATACATTTTAAAACACAAGCGAATTCGTAATCACCGATTTAGAAAACGAAGTCCTATTCGTGGCAAGGAGTGCGCGAAAGGTGGCGTTTCTCTAGCGTCCAGATGTGGTTTGTATGTGGTTTGTACATTTTGCCTACCCGCAGTGCAAACCAAACCTTAGCTTATGTTTGCCGTACGATTACTTAATTCCGCCGTGTGCGAGTTACCCTTGAGGTACTGTCGAAGAAGGTAATCAAGCCATGCGAAGGCACCGCGCATTGACCGCGAAGCTGCACCAAAACAGGCCCAAAACAACCATCGATAGAGCAGACGACAAAGCCGCACCGCCGACGATGCCGCCCGCGAGCAGGCGCTTCCCCGTGGGGAACGCTGGGTAATTCGCCACGCCACCTCCAGTTTTCTGCGTGAGGGAAACCTACCGCCCCCCCTTCAGCCCCCACCCCCCGCCCCGCTGCCTCCTCTGACGCGTTTGAGGTTGCTGTCCCGCACGCCACGAAAGAACCGTTGGCTGGTAGAGCTAGAAAGCTTTGCTTTAAGAATTATTTCTGGCCTACGCTAACAAAGACTTAGTTACAAAGTTTTGCCCCCCAATAGCCACACGCTGTGATTGGCGGATAGAAGAACACAACTTCTCGGTTACTGCCGAACAGAAATTTTACACCGAAGTTTAAACTATTTATTTACAATTACCACCATATTTCAGCGCATTGTGCAAAAAAGAAAAGACAATGCGTTGACAATTGAGATGCTGCCTACAGATTCGTAGTTATGGTTTGTGAAGGTTTTTTCTTGCGTGTTTCAGAAAGGGTACCACCGGAACGAAAAAGACTTCGCGATGTTGAGTATAGAACGGAGGATCTCTGGCACAAGGCACGACTCTCTTCCCATTAGGCTATGCTGCAGTATGTAAAAACAACGATAAGCGGAGAAGCGAGGTAGTCGCGCGTAACCATCATGCTATCATGAGGAACAACCTTGCCAGATGTGCGCGAGGCGTTGTACCTATAAAATGTTCCCTAACAACGGGAAGCCTTGCTACAAGGCTGCGAGGCTAAAATTGCGAGTTCGCTAGCCTGCCCAGCAGTGGCATTATATACTCGCCAGCGTAAGGAAAGTCGATCTGCCCTGTATTTATGCTATTGCGAACGTGAAATGAAAGGCTCGCGGTGCTTAGCCAGACCGTTACTCCGCCTATAAATCTAATAGAAATTTGCAGAGAATCCGTTTTCCGTATTCGCCTTACATTTTCTGCTCATAACAATTACAATCGCATTAAAATATTTTACTTATGTACTGGTGCTTGCCACGTTACTTCCATTATAATCTTCTCATTTTCCGAATGACGCGACAGATGTAAAACTCGTTTATTGCAGAGTTTTTTCACTCCTCATCGCCGGGGAACTCGTTGTGCTTGCCTCGTGTCCTGAACATTCTGCAGCACAAAATTTCAGTTCTCTTTATTTTCTCTTGCTAGTATTTCGTACATTTCACTAGAGCACTAATCTAAATATTATACCAAGTTGGAATCGTAATGGGCCGCTAAAAAGTAACGTTATATTATAATACATATAACCGTGAGTGTACCAAATATTCTTAGTCTGACGCAGCGAGAAAGACATCCTAGATGCAAACGGTATGATACGTTCTGTTTAACTCCTCCGAGAGGGTACGTACCGGTGCATGCATCTGTTAGAATGTACGGCTGCAGGTTCTGTAAAATGTTCTGGTTTTACACAACCTTTCATGTGCTGCAAAACAAGAACCACACATTGTAAAGCTACAGGCTGAATGCGAGGCATAATGTTTTTGCTACACGTACACCTCTGTTTCCTCACAATAAAATGCTATCGTCCATAGCCGCCTGTTTTAGATTCTTATTTCTGCCCTTGTATCCAGCCCCACAGGTTTTGGCAGCACACTGCAGTTTATTGCTGTGGTCGTTCACGGCATGCCAAATGAGCGGGACTGTGGTCCCTTTTCTAGAAATCCTTTTTTTTCTACTTCCCGCCGAAAAACTGTTGCAACATCAGTTCGGTGTGGTTGAACGAAGCTCTGTAGCTTGGCGCCACGAGATTTTGATATGAAGTTATTGCAAGTTGAGGAACATAGGAGGGAGGAATGTAAGGTTATTTTTAACAGCGAAGCTGTTTAGCAAATTGTAATTTTTCGTGTTCGCAGTTAAAATACCCAGAAATTGCCGAGGACGCACACGTAAACGCGGACCTCGCGGTGACCGCCCGGGAGTTAACAAAACCACGTAAATCGAAAATGCCTAGCGCTCGTGTGTGCGTGCCTCGCGACGACCACCTAGCGCCCCCTGCGAACGTTCGTCAAGCCAAGCGTACCCACTCATGCCACGAGAACGTTGGCCAAGATTGCAAGCGCGTACCCCTGCGAACGTTCCGCCAAGCAGTTGCGAACGTTCGTCAAGCCAAACCAAGCCAAAAACCGCGAACGTTCGTCAAGCCAAGCGTCCCCTGCGAACGTTCGTGCGTACCCTGCGAACGTGCGTCGCGGCGACCACCAAGCGTCTCCCGGCGCACTTTTGTCAAGCCAAGCATATTCACTTAGGGAGATTAGCCCAGATCGGAAAAAAGAAAAAAAAAACTTCTGGTGTTCGCTGTAATCGTGGCAACACCTGCTCGGAACTAAAACGACACGTCATCTGTACGCCCCTCCAAGATGATGTCCAATGACTAGCACTCCCCCAAAAATAAAAGCTCGCACTTATAACAACAATGATAAAGGTCGTTGAACCAATGAAACGAAGTAAATCAGCTGCAATCGTGGACTTAAACCTTCGTGGTGGTTGTGAAAGTTGCGTACAGCTGCGCTACAGTCAAGTCTTACTCGTCAGTGTGAGCTTCCATCATTTTTATCGACCCTTTTAACTGATGTACATTATCAAATACCGGATGAGAACGTGGAGGTATTTTATTTTGCTTAAAAAGGCTTGTATGGCTGCTTAATTAGGCTAGCGCAGCTTTTGTTTTTGCGAAAGCTATATTCGATGGATGCTGCTTTGGCCGTTCTAATGTTCTGAGGGCGAGAAGAGTAAATATACAGCCTAAATAAAAGAAGGTAAGTCAAGGGTGTAAAACAAGCGAAAGCAGAGAGCGTTGCATGTTGTTAAATTCGGCTACAATAATTCTTGTTTAAAGCTTCCGCTTTTGCAGAAGTAATTGCATTTACTTACCGGACACTAGTGGCGCAATTAAATCATAAAGCAATCGCAACCTTCCAGACGGAAACTACCTATCAAATTTGAGAGTTAGTATGTCGGCATATTTCAAGATCTAATCCGAGAAAAAGAAACCCGCTCTCGTGTATGTTACTTTCGGGATCGTCAAATGGTTTACGTACCTCTGAGACGGGTGTAGCCCAGGCAAAAGTTCTGATCTGCCATTTTGTAAGCGTGGGAAATACCAAAGAAAATTCTGCAGCACCTATGCGTATCCAAGACTGCGCTGTGCGAAAACATTTTCATTCTTCCTTCTAGTTTAACAGAGCTGTTTTTATGTCAAAAATAGCAGCTTTGAAATGGAGTTAGAAAAACGCAATAAAATGTTTGATTCGACACACTTGAGGAATCGTGGTACATAAGCGCATAGCCCGTCAAAAAGCTTCTGCGGAGGTCTAACGTTTTCGCGACAAAAAAGCAAATACCACGTATCAGTCATATTCTTATGCCTCTACAACAACCAAAAGCGGTGATAAACACGGCGATAATGATGTGAAGGTTTTAGGCCCAGCAGGTTTTAGCAGATAGCCACCAAGTTTCAAACAGCCTGGCGCTGCATTGGGGTTGCAGCTGGCGTGGGTGCGCCGCAGAACTGTTTGCAAACCGGCATTACCAAGTGTAGGTTACAAGCCATAAATATATGTAAATTACTCTGATTTTCGAGGGCACATCGATCATGATGATGTATTCAGTGTATGCATTAGTCGTGGCTATTCTCACTTCGTCTGGTGCGTCCTACCAAAACAAATCTGATATATACCCAACCATAGGAGTCTCAAACTTGTGGGTTGCGTTTGTCGTAATTGGAGAAAAGGTTCTATCGTAGCCCCACACCTGCGCATTACAGAAACGTGACGTCAGGGACCACGCGGCACGACGCGGGCTTTGAACTGGTAGGTGCCTTGTGTAAAGAGAATAATTTAGACCTTAAGTAAGCATTAACCCTCATATCGGCATGCTGAACGAAAGGGCGTGACAAGCAATAAAAGGTGTCACAAAAACGACCATTTAACACAAGCGAGCATGTTTAACACTAAACCGGGAAGTAGCATGAGCAAATGAATGCCTGTGAGCATAACTTCAGAAACAAATCCATGCTTAAACAGCTTTAAGAAATCTTCAAGAGATTTCCGCCATGTCGGTGGTTTGCTGTCACGTACAGCCTGTTTTGGTTTATATGCGTTACCCACTTTTGTGTTTAATTTCCTTAAAAGCTGCTGGAAGAGAAGATAAGAACGGCGTGTCCATTCCGTCAGACATCGTTTATATGTGGCATTTGGCTCTGAACAGCACAAACCGGGCGATGCTGACACGAGGATAACCGACATGAACATGATCGACCTCTGTCGGATTCATATTCTCAATGTTTAACCTTTCTCCGATCAATAAAAAAACTAAAACTCGCCTTTACACTAACCAGATCGAGGTTGGTGCGGAAGTGAACGGCAGCACTTGGGAGAATAAGTGATTAAGTAAAGGCGCGACAATACCGGAGTCCCTAAGCTGACGTCATGCAAGTCACCATTTGGTGCACCATCACGAATAGTGTGTTCAGGTTCGGTGTTTATCATATCTTAAGTTCTGGCTTGGTACAAGAAAGCAGCTGACGCTTGTGCTTTGCTTCACGCAGGGAGCTGGAATTTCGACGTTGATCATGCTCATCCTCCAGCTCGTCGTCATGTGGCAGGCAATACACAGCGGTACCACACCCCCACGCATGCCGGTGACACTTGACTACTGCCCCGTAAACAGCACTTACTTGCATCAAGCGGCTAACCACACAGATGGGTCTTTATCCAGCAGGTAAATATCACACTGCCGAGGTAATAAAATACATGGTAGTATTTGCAATTTGTTTCCTAATGCTAGGGCAACTATTTAAAAAAAACTATTCTAGCCATGAGGTAACGAAGCCCTGGAGACGCTAAAACTACATTTTTGTTTCTAACAGCCAGTCACGGGTTGGTCGTTGGTTATGAGGGCAATGCTCTTGGATGTGTTTATAGTAACACTCTTTCTAAAGTCGAACTCTATCTCTGACACGACAGAGTGGCGGTGGTACATAATATATTCGCATGTAGGGTATCCCTGAGGTATAGACAGCGGGCAAATTGTGAATATTGATGATGACAATGGTAATGACTTGCGTCAAGCAGGAAACTCAAGACTAATCATATGCGTAAAATACGACGTAGCTCTATATCCGGCTTAATAATAAAACAAGACATTTTCTCCTCTACAAAACAATTTCTACCAAGTACCCACGAAACAAAGGCTATTCTATCCATAGAAAACCGTCCCTTCAGCAATATGCTGCGGCACTTTAAGGTGGCAATAATGCGCAAGCTGAGTGCCTTCAGCCGAATACCTGCACAGATGGGCGAACTATCAAATATACTGGCCGTTCGGCTCAGCGCCGAAAGCGCTGACACAGTGAGCACAACGTTGCTGGTTACGAACGTCACGGGGCGGCCATTTTTGGGCGGAGTTAACAAACAACAAAAAGCAATAGTGTGGCGAGATTTTAAGACGTTTAATGGCCCCGCTGTCACTTGTAATATTATTCGCACTCCCACATGGCCAGGCATCGCTTCTACTGGTAGAAACCAAGTTCCATTTGATGCCCCTTACTTATACAATTATACAAAAGGATGCGAGAAATACTTCCTAGGAGACTGCTAATTACAATTACACGTATCTTTATGTTTCTTTACAGTTCGTACACAAGTACATCTATCTTTGTACTTTCGCCCTTTTGGAGCTGCCTCTTCAGCACTATTGGAACAGTTCTTGTTGGAGTCATGATTAGCCTGTCAACAGGTACGGAAAAGGTTTTCAATTGTAAGCTCATTTGCAACGCAATAAGTTTGTAGTACGTAAGCCACTTCATTTTATACTCATCAACTTTGCAAGCGAAGCAGCTGATTGCTTATTACATTGTTTCTCTCTCTTGCTATTTGGTGGCCGAACACATCATTTTTAACTTACGAGTGTTTATGTGTAGTTCTCAAAACAGCCGCTGCGGTGTCTCAGTCGCAAAGGCGTTGTGCAGCTGAGCCCAAGGACGCGGGTTTGATCTCAGCCGCTGTGGCGGATTTTCTGACGGAGGCGAAAAGCGAAAACGACAACGTGTCGAGATTTCGGCGCACGCTAATGATCACTAGGTTGTCATATGTAATCCGGAGCGCCCCACTACGGCGTGACTCATAACCCTGTTGCAGGCAGTTATACCCTATCATAAGATCAGTGTAGTGCTCAAAATGCGTAATCTTAAGCACTTCATTGCATAGTTGCCTTTGCTTTTTTGAAGTAGTATTCTCAACGCTTTGTGTCTTCGCTTACAGGAGAGCACCGGCAAGCCCCTGCTGGCCCTAAGCTAGTTAACGTCTGGTTCATTCGATTGTGGCAAATGGTGGGAATTATGAAGCCCATTCGAACCGATGACGTAAGCCAAACTCCTACATTTTTTATTATTGTTTCCCTGTTTGATATTCGTCTGATGAGGTGTACGAGAAGTTTTTAGCAAACATCCTTATCAGTATTGACAGTGAATATACCAGTCAGTTTTTTGCCACTAAACAGCTGTCACCGATAACTTGGCAAATCCCAAAAGTATTAAAAATACAAGTACAATTTTGTGACTGCAACTGAAAACGGCGGTGTATAATTGAATTATTCAAAATACCACATACAAATTAAACTTACGCTGTCTTTTCTGTCGAGGGCAATAACATGGGCGTCCCGCCAGAGGATTTATAAAAAACGCAGAATTTAAACAGAAGCGATATGTTTCAGCCCAATATAATTTATACCACTAACAAAGGATTATTTTGCCCTCATTGATTCGAAGCGACATCCGAACTGGAAACCAAATAAACGGTTAAAATTTTAAATCCGGCCTTTATTGGTACGATGTCCTTGATATATAGCCTTCATTTCATTAAAACACTTCGTCAGTTTCGTTCCCCATAACTGTGTGAAAGTAACGCATTGAACCACCCGAAAAAGGGGTCGAGGTATGCAAAATCGTTAAGGTGTTAGCATGACAAGAGGAGTTACAATTTACAACTAAAAATAGCTGTGCACCAGGTAGAGAGCGCAATTTTTTGGTTGTCAAACTAATGCTATCTGAAGCGTTTACTGGGTAACCAGATTATAGAAACGGTAGTTTGTTTAGGTTTAGCCCTAGCTTCGGCCGACTGCGGAACAAAACAATGAAGTGCGTTACTTAGAGCATTGGTGCTCCTGCTGACAGGAACAGGGACCTGGCGGTATGTACGGGAAAGAGGATGATGTTCTACTCGTAACGAGCTCGCCCTATTTATGGGTGTAGCTACATCAACATGTTGTGTAGCACATCCTAACAGTCATTGGCAAAAATGAAGCACTTAACTGTTCGGTATTGACGGTAAGGTGTCTGGTAATCTGGCAAAGAGCGTAACCTGTAATTCCTCCTAGCAATTATCGTAGGGGAATGGGCGCGTTCTTGTGGCCATAAACTGCCTGGTATTGGTGGTTGGATTGCGGCTGGTTAAACAGAAGACGGACTAAAAAGGATACAGGACACATACACTTGACGCACAGACCGCGCACTGACAACTGTTTATTAAAATTGAAATGACGGACACATATCAGTGACGAACACACGTGTTGGGGTTATCGCACCTAGGTCAAACGGGCCGATGTATCGACGAAAGGCTAAGAAGGCACATCTATGCGTGCCAGCAGGCAACTGCCTCAGGGAACTTGGCCGCACACTGTGCGAGGTGCAAATGTGAAGCCCAGTTCGATAAAACAAACATTTTGTTAAGATTAAAAAGAGGTACTCACGCGGGAGATCTTTCAGGCATTTGCAAAGTTGTACGCGTGCGAGGGAGAATGTGCGATGCGTGAAATGCAAGCGTGAAATGTAATTTTCGGAGCAATCGTTGTGAGCCCGCACGGGCCACTGGAAAATGTTATTTAGACGTACTAATCGTCACTTACTTTCCCTTCTTTGGCAGCTCGTTTTTTATTATATCCTGTTTGGTTTTTGAGTATATAAGTGTTGTCCTTTCAATTTTAATAAACGGTTGTCAGTGCGCAGTCCATACGTGAAGCGTATGTGTCGTTTTTAGTCCGTCTTGTGTTTTAACCAGCGCAATCCAACCAACGATGTATAACCAACTAGCCCGCCACCAGGCGTTACTCATGCCTGGGATTACCAAACCCAACCCTATAATACAGTTCCCAAAACTCTGTTACCCAGCGGATGGGGCAATACTGCGATAAAGAAAACGTAAATTTACGCAGCGCACACGCCTAAACAAGCGTAAAAGTGGGAAGGCGAGAAATTAGTTCTCGAATTGTGCACACCTCTAGCAAGCTTGGAACTGGCCGATATATGAAATAGGTCCTGCCAAAACGTGCGTCAAACGCTGTGTGGACGTCTTAATAAAAATCATTTGAAATAATAACTAAAGCAGTGAATGAGAATGTTCTTGAACAGGACGCACACAAAGTATGAGATCGGTGGTGACCCGAACACTAAAGTACTTCCAGGCTGCCGGTCGCTTGCGTACTGTTGCATACCTATACCTAGGTGTTTGTGGATATGATTGACGGTCGTTTTTAATGCCAGTATTCCTTTCCCAGTTTGGACATGTTTTTATACCACAAGAATCTCTTACCATGTAATTTCTTTATTTTTTAGGTTGAAGAGGAAATGAAGGATCCAACTTGTGCTGAGGCTCTCTTGAACGACAAAACAAACCAGGAGTTGAAACACTGGGTTGAAATAACACGGTGATAAATTATTAACTCAAAACACACAACAGTGAAAACATACTCAGGGGAAAATTGAATAAAATCAACGCATAGGGTCACGGTAACAAATACGTGTTTTTGGAAGTCGATTTCATTTATTGTTCATCAAATGGTCTACCGATCTATTCTTCCAATGGGCAAATTTTGCTAACCGTATAAAGTAATTTATTCTTCCGGTTCAAAGTTTGTATGTAATCAGCAAAAAAATGAAGGGAGAGCCTTTGTGTGCATCTGGCATTTATTATTGTTTCCCAAGTTTACCAAACGATTTTCGTAATGGTTTCAGTATGCAGTTGCATGCCGCACTAATATCCGTTCATTTTCTCACCAAGAAATGTAATGACATCATGACACGCATCGGAATGAATATACGTTTCAAACCAAACTCGCTATGCTTATCAAGCATCTGTGGCCAAAGAAGCTTCAAATAAATGCCCAGATAGGGCTGTAAGTATTCTGTCATGTGTGTTTCTGAATGATCTCGCCTGGACCCGCTGCTCGTGACTTGAGGTGCGTGTCCAGTGTAATAAAATTTGCGATTGAACACAAGTTAATGCAGTAAAATATGCAGGATTAATTGCACCTGGAAAGGCTGCCTAATCGACGTAGACAGCCCATCGCGTTGGAGGACTGATTTGGTTAAAATGAGATTATCCACCTAGGTATGAAGCATACAAAAATTATTCAGCGATATATTGAAAGTTATTACCACACGCGAAGAAACGCATTAGGCTGTAACACATTTCTGCTCTAGTTTTGTCGTTTTACCACTTTTCATGTTTCATATGGACTTGCTTATTCTGGTAAGTAAGCGCCATCCCCGTTACTCATTACCATAGAAGTCATTCTTCGTTAGGGCCTCTGCCACATGAAAATGTCGGCAATTCTTCCTAAGGCCTCTCGGGTTTCCACTGACTAATACAAAATTCAAAACTCTCTTGATGAAGTGCTTATTTGTTCTAAATACACGGGAAAGCCTTCACAGTCATCATTACTGACATCCTGTACGTCGATGGAGCCATGAATCCCGATGCCAGAACTTTCTTGGTCCGCTAATTATGTTCTGCGTTCAAAACGCAATAGTGTAAGTCCTTTTCGCAGTAATATGACAGGTGATATTAGTTTTGAGTTAGGCAAATAATTGCTAGCGCAGTCTGTTTCGTGCGGCTTCCTCTGCACGTCAAGTCAATCCTACAGGCAATAATTTCGGCCACATCTGTACACCTGCGAAGTTTCCGGTGAATCATCTCCCATTTTCTCTGTAAATGTGTTGCTTAGAACACAGAGCAGAAAAGTAGACCTGGAACGCGTCAACCTCGAAACAAAAAATTGTGAACATGCCAAGTACAATATGTCCCCTGACATCTCCGTATCAAAGAACATTATTTATTTATTCAAACTACCCCTAAAGGCCCTCTCGCAGGAGCTTATTACATAGGGGGAAAGGGTAATAACACATACAATTTAACAAAGTATAACAAGTAGCGTATGCGTACGCTAGCCGCTATTTTCAAGCTCTGCAATACTGCGCTGATTTTTGCTTCTTTTGTATCAACTGCTGCGGAAAATGTACTCAGAAGGCCTTTCGTGCGAAAAACAGTGAACGAACACGGATGCCTAACACACATTTGAATTTCGAGCGCTATAAACGGCCATGAGATTTTCGCTCTGCTTTTTTCACAACTAAACTCACTCTCGAACGCTTATGGTGGGCAATGTTTAAATGAATATGCCCCAAAATTGTTGGAATTTGTGGTGAAACTCGTGAACAGAGGAGGTAGACTCTCTCCAAATAATTTATACCATGCCTTTAAAGGAGGCCCACAATAATAATCGAGTAAAGATCAAGATTTGAAATCAGTGGAGTATACTCAAGCCATTTAGACTTTGTCTAATACATTGTCTTGTTTGGTCGGTTACGCAAAAACTGCCGCAATAGTGTTCTTAAACTGTAGTCGTAAAGCTTCTCTTTGCGACGAAAAGTCAACGCAAAGCCACCCAAGGCAATGCTAAACAAAGATGCCCGAAACGCCCCTTCCAAAGAGGTAATGGTATACTGAAACTAGTCTACAGTTAAAACTATCTTGGACTATTTGTGCGGATGATACCATGGTAAATAAATGAGACGCAGAAATATTTCAGTTTGGCTGCATTTGGTAAGTATCCATAAATGGTAGGGTGCAACTTATATCTGCCATTACAAGAACTTCTGTATCATGAATTTGTACTTGCAACTACAACTTACGGGGCTCAAACTTCGGGTTTCGGGAAGCAGCTTGATACAAAATTTGGGTAAGCTCAACAAGCCACAGACAGAAGAAGACATTCCATTTGAAATTAGGAGGGACAAGTGGGCTCGGGGAAGTCATGTCAATGTGAATGGAGGACAACAATGGACTACCCGTTTATGAGATGGCTACCATGGGATGGTAAACGAGGTACGGGAAGGCCACGAATTCGATGGACTCAATAGATAGATGAATTCACAAAGTTTAGGGGCGAGGGATGGAACACAAAACACGATAGAATTGACTCAAGACATTTCGGAAACCAACGTCCGGGCCATTGACACAGGGAGCGTCGTGGTGATGATGATCATTTAGTTGGGTCGGCGAGTTTTTCTAGTGCAAAGCCACTAATAGCCTGCGTGTGCCCACTCTGCTGCAAATTTGTGAAGCTTGTCTGGGGAAGACTGCTTCTCAAAGCCTCATTCATAAAACCTTTTCTGTGAACCCTAAAGTATTTTGCAGTTCATAATCAGTTGTGCAAGGGTGGATAAGGGAAACCGTGCCCCGTGCGTCATCGGGACGTCCTGCAGTCCCCATCTGGAAGAAATCGTAGACAAGCTTGCCACCATGCAATTGAATTCTGCGTAGTTCAAAATACCTCCCAAACTTTGTTGGTCTCCCGCACTGCGAATCAGTAACAAAACTCACACGCGATCTATGGGATTGCAGCCGGCGTTTCGACTTCGACGAATATATGTCCGCCTTCCACCAGTTGTTATTCTGGGGCACGCCAAGCTGGTGTTGAAGGTGTCATTAGACGTTGATCTTGAGGTCATAATCTTCTGTGCAGGGCAGCATAGCGTCGAGCATCGCAGTCGGCCCTCTTCCGCATACAAGCTCGAATATAGTCACCATCGTACTTGCCTTGTTCATGACCGGAATTTACCGTTTGTGTGCGTTCGAAAAACATATAAATGTGAGCAGTCATTCCGTTCACAAAAAAGGAGTTTTTACAGGAGTTCCAACGTTTCTGTCGCGATCTCAATGGGATACATCTGGCTGTATGAGCGCCAGGTGTGTGTTATACAGACCAGCGTCCCGAAGCCGTCATATGCATGGAGCTTACGGAGACACTGTTAGTAATTCCCTTGCCGTGAAACTCACTAACAGTGTCTCCGTAAGCACGTTTCCTGAGATGGTCATTCAGGGCTATGCGCTGTGATGACAATCGGTTTTGTGCGCTTACATATCTAGCGAAGCCTTCATACTTGCCTGCACACCAGTAACGCTTGCTAATATCATACCTCGGATATTAATCCGTACCCTGGACAAGCAATGTGTCATAAATTTCACGAACATTTTATCAAAGACGTACGGTGAATAAAGCCCGTACTACATGGAGCGATTTTGCCTGCGAATTCGCTGATGCGGCGCCGCTCGTGCGGCAAAACCACCTTTTTTCTTTGCTGCGGCAAAGGGCCAAACATTTGAAGCGGTCGAGCAAACGCCGCTCGTGCGGCGTGTGCGGCGTAGAGGAGCCGGACCTGCGGCCAATAGGAGCACAGCTCGGCCCCACTTGCACGCTTGGAAACCAGATGGCGTTGCTTGTATGAGCGCGACAAAAGCGCGGACACACCAAAACGTTTGTCTTTTCTGCTGTGTGTGCGTATATTGATAAAGAATTGGCGATTCTTATATAAAACCGCAAATGAACTTATATTTACCGCAAACCCTGACGCTGGGGGCTAGGGAAGGGGGAAAACTTGCCAAGAAAGTAAAATAAAACCACCCTTCGTGGGGGTAAAATCACAACCCCATGTGGTGGCAAACTTATTAGCGCATCCGGTGCGAGCAAGGCGCAACGTTCCTCGGAAATGCGAAAATCGGCGTTTCAAGGCGCCGCATGTAGACGACAATTCCAGCGTTTCATTTGTGCGAACTGCTCGTCCCACGGCCCGCGCCAATGTTGGTTCCAGCGGATCGAAGCGCCCGACAATTCGCTCCACCACCACTGTGAACGGGCTTACACGAAAGTAACTTCAGGGGAATGTTTCACACACGAAACACACACCACACACACTTTTTCTGGTCACGTGCCCCATCGTTCCTTCAGTTCACGACACAACAATAGCACGGCCAGTGCCCCTTGACACTGGCTGCAGGTCACCATGACAAAAAGCCACAATCCTCATCCAGCTTATTCAGAGCGAGCAGCCTTTAGCAGGTGGTACGCACTGGCCGTCGTCGTCTGAAAACCCCCTTGCCATGCGGCGCACCCCGTCGCACAGCAGTAACAGGGGCCCCTCTCCTCCTCGCTTCCTCGCTCGAGAAGGAACCGCTTCTGCCTCGCCGGCCTGCGTTGCAGCCACGCTGCACTGCGGTGAAGCTGGCTGACACTTCCTCCCTTCGTTGTCCGAACACCCCAGTTCAGCCAATCCTGAGCTCGGAGCTCCGTGCTCCACTACGCGCTGTAAGTCAGCGTAATCAGCAGACGGCTGCTTAGCGTTCACACCAACGCTGACATGCAATGCTGGAAAGGCTATTTCTTCAGCCACTCCTGCAGTCCTACCTGCAATTACCTGGGGCTGCACTACACGAGCGGCCGTACCCTGATTTGCACTTTCCTCTCTCACTTCGCTGGAGCTTCCCATGGCAATCGCATTCTCGCGACATGACATATCGGTATCTAGAGAAACACAGGATGCAGTGGGCGTGACACCAACTGCATCCGCGCGCGATTCCCGGGTTGCTGCATCCTGCAAAGCTCTTGGCCGCTCGGTCATGCTCCCGGAATGCTCTGCGCCTCCGCACGCTGCGACGACGGGCTCACGCTCACCTGAAGCCAGCCCCGGCCCCTTCAGAACGGCTTACGAGAATTCAGAACCTCATTGTCCTTCCGCTCCTTTCTGTGGGAACCCACACTCGTTTTTAGTTCGGCCGCTAACGAACCACTGTTCACGCACGAAGCGCCGTTGTCTACCACACACCGTTGTGTGACGCAAGGAGTCGCGAGGGGCTCATCGGCAACATGAACACTAACATGCGACGCCGCGGAGCCTTGCTCTCTTGCCGTCAGCTTCATCACGGGCATGCGCACACTCTCATTCACCTTTGACTGCCTGTCATTTACCAACACAGCCTCGCGCGTTACACCTTCCTTCACCTCCATCTTCATTTCGGTGAAATTCCCAACGCGGGATGCTTCACTATCCTGCTCCCCGGTTGCAGGAAATCTCAACGCCCACGAATGAACGTGCGCCACTATCCTCTTTTCGCCTTTCCCACGAGATTCTGATCGTGCCGAATCCCGCAAAACAGGACGCTCACGCACGCCCAGTGAATGGGTTCCACCCAGCACATCTTTCGGCGTACTGGCGCACCCCAGTCCACGAAGGTCTCTCCCTCAGTGCCGAACATTACTCGTTGAGCAATCGGTGAGGCAGGAACATTGTTAGCTCTCTTGAAACGTTCACTCTTCGAACGTTCCGCTTGCTAACTCTGCCTCAGCGATTCTCAATTTCGCCTGCAATATTTAACGCGCAGAGCTTCTGCTCAGCGAACGACATATTTTCGGGTGGCTGACGTATTTTATTAAAGAGGCATGACACTGGCTGCCTCGTCAGCCCTCACAGTATTTCATAATCCATCTCACCGATACGGAGTTCTAGCTAACCGCCCCCCGTTATCTCAGTTGGCTACTCATGCAGCACCAACCCTTCACAGCGGTGCAGTGTCACGCCTAAACGAGGCGACAATAGAATTCATTTGTGCGTGCCAGTTCGGAGTGACTATGGTGATATGCGGCTACCGTCGCTGACGCCCGAAAGAGCGGCCAGGAAGCGCGCAGAACAGCATACCCCATAGCTTTTGTTGGCGTTCGAGCAATCTACCAAGCCACAGCTGTTTTTTAATGTGCCCTAAACGTACTATTTGCTTACAGACGTCACCACAACTATTGTTTAGATTGCGGAGAGCAAAGAAAGTGAGAGAGAACCGAAACATTCTATGAGCCGCTTCTATCACCAGGCTGGCGAGCTCCGCTGCTCCCTAGCCGATCTCGCTCAGCAGACAGCGATTTCTCCGCCTGGGAGCAGCCATCGCGTAGCTCGAGGCGTATACACTATGCCACTCAACTTGTCCTAGTGGCTGAATCATGTATGACGTCGCTGTTGAAGATCGTGCCGACTGCGCCAGTTATCTTCGGAAAAGGTGTTCTAACTTTCCCCGGGGCTTCCTAGTGCTCCAAGCAGCTAGCAGCGCTGAGGATACTGTGTTTTTTTACCCCGGGTATCCTTTAACCGACAAACTGCAGCCTCCGATACAAAAACTGGACATTCCTATGAGCTCCTACAGCCCTCTTAAGAAAGCGGGCTCCCGACTAGTTTGAAAACAGGACTTCGCGCGGAGCTGGACTTTAGACGACTGGCCAATGAGCTCTCCAAATTGCGCCCGGACCGCGTGCTCTGGAATGTCGTCTAGCCGTGTGTCTTCCTCTTCAACACCCTGATTTCGCTGGTTCTTTTAGGGAAGTTTTAGCGGAAAAGCGAGTCCTTCGTGGGGGTCCAACCCCATTTGTTTTTGGTGGCCATTAGCGCATCCGGTGCGAGCAGGCGCAACTTCCTCGGAATGCGCGGCGCAGTTGCCTCATCAGGCGCCGCGCGACACGTGTTCGTTTTAGTAAAAAACATTTGTGCAAACAAATTCTCGTCCCACGGCCCGCGCCAGTTGGTGCGTCGAATTGCGCCCGACAGGTAGGTTAGCGGTAATCTCTATTAAACCACTTTTGGACAATCATATGAAATTGCCATTTTTGCAAAAACCATTAGGACAGCCTTTGCAGATGAAGGTGCTTCTCTCATATGATTCGGCTAGGCTGGTCATCTGGCAAGTCATAATTCGTGAAGATTGTTTATTCTTTTTTATTATATTGACTTCATAAATACTGATGTCGAGTAAAAATAAATATATAAAACCCATACATACCACAGCCCGATTGCCGGCTAAAAGCGTTTAGAGAATGTCGGGATGGGGCCCTGTTCAGTAAGATTTTTTGCAGTGCAGTTTCCCTATAGGACAGCAATATTCAATGTATTCAATGACAACGAAATCTCTTGTTGCAACTACGTTTATTGAAGCGAGCTACTTCTCCACAATAAGCACAAACGTAGAAGAAGCAGCAGCAAAGCGATGACCAATAGAATGTCGCAGCATTTGGACTGCATACATTTAATAGTGAAGCGCGCTCTCTTCTAGAAACTTGCCACAATATATAGAAGATTATCGACCAAACAAGAGCACCATAGACTAAGTTTTAACGGATTACGATTCCTTATAAAAAGTACTGTCGTCGACGAGCAACGAAAGAAACAGTAAACGGACGCTCCGCTCACAGCCCGGCATAATATGCGTGCCATTTGCATCCATGGGCTGGCAACAAGAAAAAAAAAGCGATTGCCGAAGAATGGCTTCCGGCAATACGAAGCGCGTAAATGTTGAGCTCCGCTTTGGCTGCTGAGATCCGGGCTAAGAAAGCGGTTCTAGCTTCTCATGTCGTTTAACTCGATTTTACCGAAGCCTAACGTCGCCTTGGAGTAGAAAGGACACACCACCACAGCGTTTCATGCAATGTTAGCAGCGTGACCCTTGCAGAACCCTTACCTAAATATCACGCATATTTGGTTCGCGGATCATTGACTGTGGGCAAAACAGAACGGTTCGACAGCCAATATATGTGTTAATGGGGAGCACAGTTTACAGCAGAAATATTTTAGTTAAATTAGCTACGCGCATGCCTTTCATCCAAAACGAGATAAATCTCTCCACCATCGAAATATAAATACTAGAAGAAATTCATGTACGAATTCAGCTGCTCTATGTTCGAAAGAACACTGATGCAATAACGCTGCTGAGAAATATAGCGTTTATCGTTTTCTTACTCTCAAAATGTGTAAAGCGTTCATGCCCGTACTCAGCAACCACGTCTACGCGATACACATTCTGGTGGGCAAGACTAGCAAGGCAATACTTTCTCCAGCTCCCTTGAATGCATGTCGTTCAGTTCAACCAGGGAACGATGACACTAAAGTTCAGAGTTGTTCCTGCCGCACGGGCATTTGAAACATCTGATGGTCAGTTCAGGCTTAACCCTGAAGGTGGGTTGCGATTTCTGAAAAGTAAAAGTTGGCATCCAACTTTAACCAGAAGTGCTGCCATGCGGCTACAGCGTAAACATTTTCGGTTACCTCTCAGTTGAACTTCCTAATTTTTTTGGCATCTACTTCGAAAATATTCGGAACGAAGGAGAGTGTAATATTCAGTACTACTACGCTACGTTGTTTTCCAGAGGAAATATACAGCCTAAAGGTGGTGATCTATGTTTAAGAACTTTCTTAAACGCCCAGCTTCGTCTGTAATCTTTGTATAACTTATCCTTACAGCGTTTGTGTTCAGGTAGTTGCCTGAGTTTTCAATCTAAACACGAAAAAATACTCTGGCGAAATAAGGGCATGTAGGGGTAATAAAATACAAAATCGCCAGTATTTGTAGGCATTTAGAGATCGCTGGGCGCTTATTTTGAGGCACCACCTGCCCAGACCTGCTCCAAAGACATTACTGCTCGTGTAAGATACCCGACGATTGCCTTAAATTTGGCGCCCACTCCGAGCTAAGTAATAGATTCGTTCACGCAAGACGACAGAAAGTGCGACAGTCAAGTTGTTGTAGTCACAAGTCAAACTGGGCCACTCGTTGCATCTCATGCGGGCAAAGAATAAGCGAATTCTATGCAGTCCTCTCGTGAATTATTGCGACCCTATGTATTTCAGAGTTGGTTTTCCGCTGTTTGACGGATGTCTCTGTTACTAATTACTTTGTCGCTTTCAATATAACATCTGAGTACCTCTGCCACTGCAAGAACACGCATTCTGCGTTCACCTCCACGTTCATTGAAGGAGTTCATTGAAGGTCATTCCAGAAGTAATGACCGCCCCTTCAAGTTATATTGATACCCTTTCGAAATCTACCGTCTCGAATCGGAAAGATGAGTGGGAGTTTTCTTGCATCACATGTGTTAACCGGTAAGCACAAGTTTGCCCTCTACTCTTTAAAGCAAGGAGCGTACGTCGGTATCTGCTAGACTAATTGCTCGGGGGAGTTGGTCGAATGTGGTACTACTGGAAAGCGCAAACTTATGATAGGACCCAACAACGAAACTACGACAGAAAGGACTCTTGGTGCCGTCACTGTTGGTATGCCCCAATCATTGTGGCCTTCGTTTGTGTCGTCGCCCTTTCGCTGTTTGGTGTTGTCGTAGGTCTTCGCCTTCAAATAGCACTGGTCTGTCCCATGTCTAGGTAATGACTCCCGGGTGTGGTTGTCTCAGGTACTTTAGATCATTACAAATCTCGTGTTTAGCCCGTTACACCTATAAAACTTTGGGCGTACAATGCCCGAACGAAGAGCCCAACGATAACACAGGCCCGGGATGAAGCCGGCCAAAAAAGACCGGCCCTGGCTCTGCTCTAATGGTAATATTTTGTACATCACGCGCTGTTACTGCGGATACTTAGCGTATAATGAACGGCGTTTTGGGCGTGTTCACTTCATTCGCAGTGGCTTGTGCTGGCAATAGACAGACGCGCAAAGCTTTCGTTCCAAGGCTGCATGTCGCGAACGCTAAAACCGAAAGCTGCTTGGCGCGTCCCGTTTTGCTTGTATCAGTTTCCTCCGACACGTGCGGCCATAATTTTATCGTGTTTTTGTATTTGTTATTAAGGTGCTTATATGTATCATAACACGGGAAAAGTGATTGTGAAAAGTGACAGTTGTCGTCGTCGGTGTTAATACAAATGTTAGCAAAAGTCACGTCACCTCAGCCTCCAACTCCACAGGGGAGGAGCGGGGTGGCGCTCTGGTTCCGTCGTTGGATATCGCATATGCTAACTATTGCTGCTCATCAAGTTTAATTGCGATTGATTGTGGATTGATAGTAATGATTAGTAAAGTGGAACGAAGGTCGATTAAGATAGGTTACGGTGGATTAAGTTGATGCAGGATGGGTTAGGGTGGAGAAATGTTACTTGAAATGGAATAATGATTGATTACGGATGGGTAGTAGAGAATATTAACGTGGTATTAAGTTGGATTCAGGTAGGGTAACGTGGGAATAAGGTGAATTATAGAAGGTTAAGGTGGGTTACGATGTACTGAGGTGTACTACAATGGGCTAACACGGGTTAACACAGAGTAAAAGAACCCTGAAACACTTTGTTAATTTTTTTGAAATCCCGAATGCTTGCAGAGCGTAGTCGACCAACACATCCAGTACTTAGATTAGGGCATCGCGAAGTACCTCAGTGAAAAATTACAACTGCATGCCTATCACTTAACTTAAAAACTTGATCAAAAGATTTCTCTCTTTCGAGGTCTTGGCGTTCTTCGACCGCTCGAATTGAGTCATTACAGCAATGTAGCGGCTATTGGCCGACTTTCCTTCAATTGCAGCAATGAACGTATTCGACAGCAACTTTAAAAAAGGCCGCCACAAAAATTAAATCCCGTCCACTCAATGTGAAATCTGTCGGAGGTGCAGAGCAGTGATTCGCCGTAATGGGCAGTGGCGCCATTACCCGCTCACTGCTACCACCCATCACGCTCTTCGCCGCCCTGTCTCACGATCGCAACAAAGGTCGCCGAAAGGCCAGAGGGAAAGCCCTGGCCAAACTCCTGGACAAAAACGACGGAATCCTCTACACAGACGCCTCACTTCCCATGGGCTCTACATCGGCAATGATAGCCGTCACGACAATTGACAAGCCCATCTGCTGCGCTTCCCTCGTCCCGCCCTCCCCCGAAGAGGCCGAGGAAGTGGCCATAGCGATAGCCCTTACTCAACCCGGCTACAAGACCATCATCACCGACTCCCAGACAGCATAAAGGAACTACAGAAAAGGGTGGGCGTCTATCACAGCGACCCGCATTCTCCGAAAGACTGACCCTCCAAATACCAAAACCGAGCTTATATGGGTCCCAGCGCACTCCGAAGTCGAGGGCAATGCGTTCGCCCATCAGCAGGCCCGCGAAGCTACCCTACGGGCCGAGGAAACTGAACAACAACCCATCACTAGCTACCGCGAAAAATACTACGCCACTACAGGTGTGGCTGGGCACGTTTCCCCCCACCTCACCACTCCCTTGCTCGACAAGAACAATGCATCTATCGGCAAATTCAAGCCGGGTCCTTTCAAAACCCTGTACTTCAAAACAAAATTTACCCCGTGCGGTACGACAAGGAATGCCCTTTCTGCAAACGACTCGGCACGCTCCGCCACGTAATTGGAGAGTGCAACTTTTCCCACACCGTCCCCCCTCCCCTCCCCCCGACCAACAACGCTTCACTTGAACGATGGGAGACTTTGCTGCTCAGCCCCGCCCTGGAGGAGCAGACCCTACTGGTCGACAGGGGCCTGGAGGCCCGAAGAGCATATGGAGCCCGTGAAGAGGGCCCCACTCCCTCTGGCGCCTAACGGCGCCAGCATTGTTATCTCAATAAAGTCTTTTCTCTCTCTCTCGCTCTCTCTCTCACTCCTCTCTTGATAAATATGCAATTCAAATTTCCCGCATGCGCAGTGCTTGCGCGCCCCCTGCCTGAAACTGCGCCCGCGGGAGTTCTGTTCTTGTTGTGCTTGCTTTAATTTCGCATGCTGGAGCTGTTTTGCGTCATTTCGAACGCGTAATTTTTTTGTTGCGCGGCTGCTTTTTTCGCTTGATATCGTAAAAACAAACCCAACGTGCGTTCCGAACTAAATGAACGCGGGGGCTGCCGGTTATATACGCAGATTTGCCTGAAATGTACTTGCAGTTTTCTTTGCGCTAAATAACGGGAGATGTATGACAAGCGGCAGCGGTTCACGGGGTTCGAACGGTCACGACTATTTAAACCGCGTGGTTTTCAAAGCCTCAGCGTGACTACCCTGACGATGGTACACGAGGTTCTACTTAGGTCCGTTATCTCTCTGCGCCGCCTGATTCCGGCAGTCACTTGACATCAACCGCTAGCGAGCTACGACGAGAAGGCGAGCCCATAAAGTGCTCTGGGGCCCTATTCTCGACTGCAGAAATTCTTACGCAATTCGCCATGTTTTTTGCGTAAGCACGACGTAAGCAATCGGTAACGGGATGCACCTATAGCTATGACGACATGTAGTGTAATTTGACGATTCACTCATAAAGATCGCAACCAAGGTATGAAATATTGCGCATAAAAGATATAAAAACACTTGGCACGTGCTATAAAAATCAAGACGGTAGCTGAGGCTGGCAAGAGAAACTCATTTCTGCAGGTCAAAATTGGCGACAAAACCACAAGGCGATCGAGCAACGTTGATCCAAAAGCGACGGAAAGGCGGATGTTGAGCTAAAAAACATCAAGCAATTTTTTTACCGTATCTATTTATTCAATCGCGTTTAGTAACATAGTAGGGCCCTCTGCTTCAATACAAGCTTTGTTGCGTTATCACCTTCCCTGCCGCCACCGCCGCCACGCCATCGTCTGCTGCTACGTTACAAGTTTATGGCGTTATCACAGAAAAAGACGGCCGCGACCATCGCTTGTATGACACATATGAGCAGCGAAGCGCTACGCCTGGTAACCGCAGAGCGCCCCGATGTCGCCGATTCCCTCATTCGTCAAGCTCGACTTCAATCAGCGCTGTAATAAACAAAAGAGTCACTTTTCTTTGTTATTTGTCTCTTGAGTTCGATCATGTGACCCAGCAGCTTACTACGAGGAGTGTGGACAAATGCCATGCATTGGGTTCTCTTTTCATGGAGAGGTTTGTACAGATCTCTTATGTTGCGGTTACGCAAAACAAATAATTTTTATTTTATTGCCAAACATAAAAACAATATACTGCCCGTCATTTGTACCCTGCTCCGTCATCGCTGACATGGAAACAGTGGAAACTATTAATTCTTTCGGGGCCCTATTCTCGACTGCACAAATTCCCGGGAAATCTGGGAATTTGCCGGAAGTCTTTTCTGATTGGCTTTCAATTCTGGTCACGTGCTTCCGGTTGACGAAGCGGTTGCGAGTGCTGTCGTCATTTTGACGTTTCATGACATTTACTGTCAACAGTTCTACAGTTTGCCTTATTTCTCCCTACGTGAAGTGTACAATTCTTGGCCGGCAATAAAAAACTAGACTAACTACACCGGACATGACAACGTAAGCCTGTCTCTGCTATTCAACAACAATATTACTTGTAATACACGTCCTCTCTGTTATTGACTGAGAAGGTGTGACGTAATTTAAACAGTTGGCGGGACCGACACGCCACGCTTCGGCAACTTCCGCCTGCGTAAAAGTGACGTAATGTTACGTAACAGCTTGAAAATGGCGGCTGCTTTTGCCGCAAAATAGGGAAAAAGTTTTCCCGACCTTCGGCGCCGCGAAATGTCCGCGAATTAGCAGCAGGCGCAGTTTCGCATGCACGCGGTTTAAAGCATGTTTTCTACCGAAACAAATTATAGTTTCAACTGTTTCCAAGTCAGCGATCACGGAGCATACAAATAACGTGCAGTATTTTGTTTTTATTTTTGGCAGTAAATAAAAATTATTTGTTTGGCGTAAGCGCAACATAAGAGGGCAGTACAAGCCACTCCATGACAAAGAGAACCCAATGCATGGCATTTGTCCACACTCGTCCTAGTAAGCTGGTGCGTCACATGATCGAACTCAAGAGAAAAATAACTAAGAAAAGTGACTCCTTTGTTCATTACAGCGCTGATTGAAGTCGAGCTTGACGAATGAGTGAATCGGCGACATCGGCACGTTCCGCGGTTATCAGGCGTAGCGCTTCCCTGCTATTATGTGTCATAGAAGCGATGGTCGCGGCAGTCTTTTTCTGTGATCACGCCATAAACTTGTAATGTAGCAGCAGACGATGGCGTGGCGGCGGTGGCGGCAGGGAAGGTGATAACGCAACAAAGCTTGCATTGAAGCAGAGAGCACAACTATGTTAGTAAAAGCGATTGAAAGAAATAAATAGATACGGTAAAAAATTGTGTGATGTTCTTTAGCTCGACATCCGCCTTTCGCTCGCTTTTGGATCAACGTTACTCGATCGCCTTGTGGTGTTGACGCCAATTTTGACCTCCAGAAATGTGTTTTTTTGTCAGCCTCAGCACATGTCAAGTGTTTTTATATCTTTTATGCACAATATTTGATACCTTGGGTGTGATCTTTATGAGTGAGCGTCAAATTACACTTCATGTCGTCAGAGCTATACGTGCATCACGTCACTGATTGCTTACGTTGTGCTTACGCATTGCGAATTTTCTGGGAATTTGTGCAGTCGAGAATAGGGCCCTCGGTAGAAAACATGCTTTAAACCGCGCGTCATGCGAAACTGCGCCTGCTGCAAATCCCGGACATTTCGCGGCGCCGAAGTTCGGCGAAATTTTTTGTCCTATTGCGGGGCAAAAGCAGCCGCAATTTTCAAGCTGTTACGTGACATTACGTCACGTTTACGCAGGCTGAAGTTGCCAATGTGTGACGTGTCGTTCCCGCCAACTGTTTAAACTACGTCAAACCTTCTCAGCCAATCACACAGAGGGCGTGTATTACAAGCAGTATTGTTGTTGATTAGCAAAGACAGGCCTATTGTTGTCATGTCCGGTGCAGTTAGTCTAGTTTTTTACTGCTGGCCAAGAATTATTCGCTTTCTGTAAAGAGAAATAAGGCAAACTATAGAATTGTTGACAGTAAACGTCATGAAACGTCAAAATGACGAAACCATACACAACCGCTTTGTCAACCAGAAGCACGTGACCAAAGCCAATCCCAAATGACTTCCGGCAAACTCCCCAGTTCCCTGGGAATTTGTGCAGTCGAGAATAGCATATTGTAAGAAACTCTATGAAGAATAGGGCCCCTGCACTTAAAAGCAAAGCATAAACGGAAGGCGTATCTGCTGGGACGAGAAAATGACGCAGTGCCAGCTCGGTGCTGGCGATAACTTCCGCTTTCGCAGTGCTTCCAGACGCGAAGGGAATGGTGAAAGCGTTTATTTGAAGTAGATTAAGCATCATAAAATAGCGCGGCTGCAAGTCTGTGGGTGGATGTGAGCATAAAGGTTACCCTTAACTAGTACGCCAGGCTTTCTACTTCAAAGCACGTAGACCACCTTAAGTGTCCCTAGAACGTTTTTCTATCGTCTGTAACAACCCTTTCATGTCTCTAATTAAAAGTTGTTCTTCAAAGTGCAATAAGGTTCACTGTTTTTATAAATTACTTTTCACTAGCCTGTAAATTATGTGAATGGGCGTTATAGAATTTTTAAAAAATCTCGTCGTTACTGTAGGCTCCTTTCAGAAATTGATGCTTTGCGTTGACGATAGTAGGCAGTTTTAGTACAGCGTTTGTTGCCCTTGCGTACGCTAAACGCTCAATTTTTGCGTCCCGCTCTTTAAATACCGCGAGGGGAGTTTTAGTAGAGCGTCTCATCAGTTTTGTGTAGCGATACGCTGGTGCTTACGGCGCCATCTGTCGAATGTTTTGCGAAATGAATCGCTGGCTGATATGCCAGCAGAGTGCCGGAGTGCCTAGAAATTTTACTACGATCCAAACAGGTGCAAACAAACGCTTTCCCGTTAGTATTGAATGCAACACGTCCATAACATGATATGAATAATCTCTTACCTGAGTACATTCCGTAAAGAAACGTTGAAGCCCCGTGGCACTTCTTTCGCGCAATCGCAGAGGACGCCCTAAACCAAATTTCCGGGTTTGGCGCATACATTTTATTCAACTTCAAAACAATCTAGAGAGAGATGCTTTTCCAACGAACAGAACGTACCTACATGCATTGCAAGTCTGAACCACGATTAACAGGCGATCGGTTGCCTCCTCCTCCTGCCCGTCGTACATTCGGCCCTCACCTCGCGCGCGGTTGGCGGGGATGAACAGCAAGTCACTTAACTCTGGAGCGCAAGCCGAGCACGCTTTTAGCCACGCACACTGCATATACCCGATGCGAGGTTGAGTCGTACGTCGCTCGAGAGAGATAATCCCGAGCATGGCAAGCACTGTCCACCCGCGGGAGCACAACGGCGCGTTTCATCGCAAAGCGAACAAGTCCACAACACACACATAGCTTCGGTCGCTGGCATGGCTACAAAGGTACGTTCGGACAGTCAGCGATGTCACGACAATACGAAATTAGGCTGGGCGAGGGTGACATGCTAACCACGCGACGTATTTAAAAACACAGGGAAAAAGAACTTGGTGCATCGGAAGCAAATTACTGTTCACAGAACAGCGGAACCGCGGATGGATGTCGCGCTACTTGCCGCAATGTTGGAAACGCGAGCAGCCTGGCGTACGCACGATATTTTGCTGAAATAGCATCCGCTCGTCTTCCGTACCCTAAACGCAGAACTGGCTTGGCGTACAGCGCATGAACGACGCAAAGAAATAGCGTTCGCTAACTTTTCGCGTACGGTGGCGTACGTTATTCTAAAACTCTCTAGTGTCATATGCGATCCCTGATTTCTTCTGGGTACTAATCACTCGCCAAAAGAATTTACTTTCAACCAAAGCCACCAAAACATAACTGCTAGCAATTTATTTGAACTAAATTGCAACATAGGCTCAGTGGCAGCCAAGAGAAACAGCATCTCTGAACTAAGGCAGTCGGGTTGGAGTGTAGACCCAACTTGTATTCTAGGTACACGGTCAAAAACTTGCAACCTTCGGGATTCCAGCTATGCGCAGTAGTTACGTAGAAATAAAAATCATTTCCCCGCCGGGAAGTATTGCCACTGAAAGTGCGAAATTAGTTGTACAATGACAGTTTTATTGCAGACAAAGTTTCAGGTACAGGTTATATCTTTGCGATCTCTTCATGGCAAATAAGAGTTCCTCCTTCGTTGCCTTGAATTAGTTGCATGTTCCTTTGATCATTAAGTATTCATGTGCGCGTCTCTGATTCGTGTGCCAGCAGGGTCTTGTTTTCAGCTTGATTCGCGGAGTGTTTTGGATTTAATGTTTCTTGGCGCACTTTCTGGAATAAAAGTTGCACGTTTTTATTTGCAGTAGTACAGACTATATACTCCTGGAAATTTTACCTTGTGATCTCCCTGGATGGGTGTCCGGAGACATTTCCGCCATATTCGTTTTATAATGTCGCTGGTTAAATGAGGTTGCTCCGCTTTCCTTCGCATTTCACCTGAAACGAATGTCAATTCAACACAATTGCCCGCAAGGCCTTCTGCTCTAAACTTTACGGACAAAATGCTTTCCTGCTAAAATAAGTGTTCCAATTGTATCAGATGTACTTTCACCTCCAAACTTGTCTATTGGTGCTTGTTTTGGGGTGAAAGAACATCTGATGCAATTGTCTATTTGTGGTTTCTTGAACATATGTCTATTTGTACTTTTACATGTAGTACATACTACCTCATATTTTTGCATCATCATCATCATCATCAAGATCTACATCATCGTCATCACCATTGTCGTCGTTATGATTATTATCATCATCGTCCAGTGCTTTACGTCGTCCGAAGCCGAACTGGCAATTACCCCAAAGAATTTCCTGCAAGAACAACTGACAGTCACACCACCCTCAACGCTCTTTGGGAATTGATGAAAACATACATCGTAGTAATATTAAAAAAAAACTAGCCTTTCACAACTCACTATACTCCATTATAGTGCCGAACGGCGGTGTTCTCTCCGTAAAAATCAATAATATTGACTTACGCTTGCATTTTTTGCTACGGAGCTTCCACAACAATGTCGAATCAGGGGGTTTAAAATACAGTCTATGGACTATACTATTTTGCTAGCTCGCGTTCAGATGGCCACGCGCTACAGAAGCAAAAGCGCGCACGTAACTGGAAATTTTGTTTATTGGCCGCAGCATTTGAAAATCCCCCAAGCCAGCCCCCGTGATGTTTAACCGGCGCCACATTAGATCAATGCGTGAATGTGAATGGTGAGTCACACTAGTTTCATGTCTTCTCCCCATTATTAACTCGAGACCGTTATTAGCGTTATTGGGCAATTGCCCGTGGGCGCTGACGGTTAGGAGCAGCCGTGGTTACAAGGTGTCCTTATCAGTGTTCTCAGGCGGGTGTCGTCATCGCCAACCGGTAACGACGAGGCAGCAAAGAGAGGGGAACGCCCGCCTGAAACTGTAATCGGACAGAGTGACGGCGGGGACGTTTAAAGTCGGGGGCGTGCCGGTGAGTAATCGTATTTCTGCGTCTGTGACGATGACAGATGCGGGGGGCATACCGGGCAAAGCTCCAAAATGGCTGGAATTCGCTGGCCTATGGCGAAGCACTCCCTGATGAGACGGCCAAGGTCCGGCTTCACGAAGCGTCTAAGTAGAGTCATATGCACTTGAACGTAAGAAAGCGGAGTGCGTTGGGCGTGCCAAGCCAGCGACCCATCACCGGTAACCATGGCCCCAAGAGTCACTAATTGGGCTTATCGTGCGGCGGCTGTGGGTTTTTCTCCAGTCATATAAACGAGGCGGGCCGGGTAGTCTTGCTATCTCAGCTGACCTTCATCGATTGGAGAGCAGCTCCATTCCAAACTCTCCCAAACAAACCAAGTAACCCTATGGCGTCTCACATCTCAAGGCTAGCCTATATTTAGCACAACGTGTTGCTGAGGGATTTGGTTCATGCTTGAATGAAAAGAAAACTTTCTTTTCAAACGTAGGCATCGCCTACAGGTGTTTCTTGAATTTAATAAAAACATGAATCGTGTTTCAATGATTTTACATTTATGTGGTCATTGTCCAAAAAAATCAACTTGTCTTTCGTCTTCATGCTGCCTTTACTGGGGATGATCTACTTCGACATAAGATGCATGGGTAGAACAGATCAGTACACAAACGAGCAGAATGGTGCGCTGTTTCCCGTCTCAGAGCGGGACCTAATATCTTCCAGTAAGCCCCGCTGTGTGCTACCCTGCGACATCAGAAGTGGAAGCATGATTCTTCAGAACAGATAAACGTATTCTGCTTTTCTTCCGGTCGTCGTACGGAATCCCGACCTTGAGGTATATTTCTGCATGTGTGAAAACTGGTCCAACGCCTGTAACATTCTCTTTTCAGGCGACTTTCTTCAAAAGGTAAATAAAAGATACTATTTGACAAGGCGATAACTGGTCCTAGATTACAGGGGGAAGAGCGGGAGGAAAGAGTGTAGAAAAAGGGCGACAAGGATGGCAAGAGTGTGATGGAAGAGAGCAGGACGAAAAGGGGGAAAAAGGGTGCAGAGTAACCTGGATGTAACAAACTTCTATGCAACAAATTCCCGGATTGAATGGTTTTCCATTTCCCTATTGCCAGTCCAATTGAAACTCACCTGTTCGCGACCTCTACGTAGCGAAGGCGTTGCGGTGGTTAAACTTGATATAACAAACTCGCTACGCTGATGATCCATTGTTTTTTGCACTTTTTCTGAAACATCGGCTGAAAATGTGCACTCATTTAGCGTACTTCGCTCGCACCACAAAACTAACGTGCGTTTCCGGTCTCAGTGCGGTGTCCGTTAGCAGCTGGGCCTGCCTGTCGGCATGTAATCGCGAGTCTCCACTGCCATCTGTGGTGTCGGTTGGTCGGAGATCAGTTCTGGAGCCAAGCCAGAAAACGGAAAGTTTTCTTTTTTTTGAAGACAAGATAGCAAGTTTAAATGCCGTCTACGCCGGCCAGAAAGGAGAACGTCGCCGCCCGGTACAGTATCACAGCCAGCCCCCTCTCAAGAATTTTGAGTGCGGCAACGAGCATCAGGTTCACAAAATGGCGCCCTTACAGCTTAAGTTCGGTCCTTAAAGCACCTAAAAGTGTCCAAAGGGATAAATGTTACTTGAATTACGTTTGTGAATACCGGCAAAAGTTACCTCGCTTTTTTCGAGTGCCGTTTAGGGACTAAGTTCGCGGGAAAGCAGTAGGCGCAAATCACAGAGTTTTTCGCTGTGAAATAAATCCTTTAAAGGGAAGCTAACCATCACTGATGCCTACGGTTTTGGTTTCGTTTCTGCTTCATGCACGCTGTCCCTAACTGGAAACCAGCATGTAACGAAAACCTGTACGTAACAAAAAATTGCGAAGTTCTGTCCACTTCGTGATATCCAGGTTTAACCGTATAGCAAATGCGGTGGGGTAGGGCAGAAAAAGGAATGTATCGGTGACGTGGAGGTAGGCGAGTGAGAGTAAGTGAGAAATCTAAGGTGAGCTATGGACTGGATGAAATTAGGTCGTGGCATTGCCTCCTACAATTTTTAATGACAGACGCATCAACTCCGGCGGCCAACCAAGCCCTTTCCTCCTACTCCACTCACTCTCCCCCAGTTGCTAGCCTTTCAAGAGGTTTAGCAGAGTGCTTTAGTCACGCGATGGGTTATTCCTGAGGCGGCGCCTCCTTGAAAGCGGCAACACAGGAAAAATGTACTCCGTCGCGGCGCTTAGTTTTTTATCACTGGCCAAAGCACCCTTACTTCGGTGGTCTCGAGCACCGGTTGCCTTGGCAAACAGGCACAAGCCGCTCTCAATCTCAAACGGTAAGGAGAGTCTAATTTAGGGTGCATGGAATTGCGCGCATCTCCGCAGTACTGTGTGGAGAAACGTCTACGTTGGCGCCACTATAATGGATCAGTCACTCGCCGTTACATCGAGTAAATGGAGCTTTCAATAGCTCCCCGGCACCACCGTAGTATAACCGGTTATACCCAATTGCAACAATACAAAAAAGGGCCAACCGGCAAAGAGAATTTTGTCCACCCGACGGTGGAGAGAAATTAACGGGAAAAGCTTTCTTGCGACCCACCGCCAGGGGGACGAGCCCGGGGGGACCCCCCTTGTCCCCCCTAGGAAAATGCCGGATAGGGTGGGTTCCTGGGAACGGGAACTTGGACATGGGGATGGGTTATGGGAAAAAGGGTGGGAATGAGGGAAGCAATTTGCTCCAATCCTTTTGTCTGACTCTCTTCCAAGACTGATTGCTCAAGCGAGGGCATCAGACAGTGCCAATTGCCAAATATGCGGTCCCTGCCACGGGTTACCGCTCACCCATAGGGTCCGATAACTGGGCCCCAACTGTCGGAGACAGGAAGTACCCTATTTAGTGGCGACGGTCGGCCCCACCCCCCCCCCCCCCCCCCCCCGGACCCCCAGCTCTGCGGCCGATGCGTACTAACGTCCTCGATCAACTGTCCCGCACCAGGTACTCACGAATCACCAGTGAAGCTTTCCACTATACACGGGTACTTGCAAACACCTGCTTTTCACGGTCTCCGGACACCGGAAGTTTGTATGCGAACGTTAACTGAAATCCACGTTCGCAAGGCTCCCACGGGAGCGGTTATGAGAGCCCTGTACTTATGTCCTCCTCTGTGCCTACTCTTTCGCTCCATGGAACAAGAGTCTTTGGCATTGCCGCGGTGTCGGCGGCTCGGCAGAGGAGATCGGTCCGGGCCTACTAGCCGTTACTAAGCCAGGAGAGTTTCTCCCCGGTCGGTGTACTCACCTCACCTTTCCTCGTTTTCCCCGTGCGAGACACCAAGTAGCTCGTGAAACTGCGCCCCATCGGCATTTTCGGGTGACGAGGTCGCCGTGACCTCAGCTAGAGAAGATCAGTCCATAGGCCCCTCGCAGCAAGGTTACAGGGGGCGCGACCCCCCCCCCCCCTTCCCCCCGGCCTCATACGGACTGTACAACATCTAGGCCTCCGGTGACGTTCGGTTACAGGGGTCTGTCACTCCCCCCAGCTTTCTGCGATCAGGTCGCTGGCCCCGCCAAAGCTTGCGGTTACAAGGGTCGCCAGTCCCCCGGCCCGTAATGGTTTCCCGAATTTAATCGGTATTCCCAATACAACGACTGCACGCTTGCGGCACTTGCTACTTTCGCAACTTGACTCGAGGCCTCCTCCCACGCTGGATTACAGGGGTGCGTTACTTCCCCCAGCCAAAGAAAGTCATAGTTGGATCGATCTCGACACGCTTTCCTGTTTCAATCGCATTGCCAAGTGCCGGGTTGACACCCGACCGCCCGACCTCCGCGTAGGACCTGATTCCAGTTGACCAGGAACCTCCGCAGTGGCGGCCGTTTTGCACGCTCCCTGGGCAGGGATTGTGCGGCCTCCCCGATTCCTCGAGGAGGTCCCGTGGAATTACCGTACTTCCACGCTCTGGCCCCTATGACATTAGGTTACAAGGGTTTGTCACAACCCCCGGCCTGCAGACCAGTTCGCAAGTTCAACAGAACGAGCCCCAAGCCATGGTTACAGGGGTGTGCACGCCCCCGGCTCGGTAGTGGTCTACCCATTGCTTTACAGCGAAAACGCTCGCTATAATTTCGCTGCAATACGATTTACTCAAGAAGTTTCAATCTTCCTATTTGAGCTGTTCAACTGTCCAGCCGCTGCGCAGCAGAATGCAACGGCCGGTCGTACTGGCTAGTTCTTACTGCTCATGGGGAACTGCTCAGTGGCCACAGAATACACTTTCAAAGTACTGCGCGCACGCTCTGCTGAGATAGAGATAGACCCAGCCACGCGGTCCCCTTACTTTTAACTCCCCTGAAATCTATTTTTTCACACATGCTTAGTGAGTTGCGGCGGAGCTGTTTTCTGCGTACACAGGACCGCCGGATGTTCCTTTCGCATGACCATATCAAGCTTCACTATTACAAAAAAGAGCGTGTATCTGCTCCCTTCTTCTACTGACGCCCCTGCAACGTAACACGCTCTTCCCTCTCCATCCTCACCTTTCAGGCTCTCCCCTTCTGTTTGGCTCCCCACATGGCTAATGAATGCCGATTTTGCGGAATAACGCGCAAATGGGCTCAGTCTCTTTTACGTGTTTTTTATTTTTTTTCATTTGATATTGTAATCACCAGTGCAAGGGGGAATATATAAAAGAACGCTGCCTCTGTCTCTTGTCCGCCCATGAACTGTAGAAGCCCGACCCCACCGGCTTTCCACCCCCTGTTAACCCTCTTTTGTGCGTGGGTGTGTATGTATGAGTGCGTGTGTGTGTAAATAGTCTGTAGGTAACCTGAGTGTGTATGTATATAGTCCTGTGCATAGCCTTTATAGCCTGTTTCATATTTAATTTTCCATTGCCCTTTCTCTATTTTTTTTCAAACCACTTTTTCCCCCGGAGAGACCTGTGCCCTCTGTCGAGAGGCAAAACTTCGCCTTGTAAATATTTTCATTTTAATAAACACTTTCTCTCTCTCTGTACTGACTTGCCCAAAACACGCCTGGGGTTTCGTTGGCGCCGAGTTTAGTGTGCATTTAGGACTCACGCAAAATTGATTGATTGATTGATTGATTGATTGATTGATTGATTGATTGATTGATTGATTGATTGATTGATTGATTGATTGATTGATTGATTGATTGATCGATTGATGATTGATTGATTGATTGATTGATTGATTGATTGATTGATCGTAGGGTTCAACGCGCCGACGCAACGCAGGCGATTAGGCGCGCCGTAGTGGAGGGCTCTGGATTAATTTTGACCACCTGGGGATCTTTAACGTGCGCCGAAATCTTTTACACACGGGCGTTCTTGCTTTTCGCCTCCATCAGAAAAGCGGCCGCCGCGGCCGGGAATACAACCCTCGTCCTCGTGCTCAGCAGCACAACGCCTTAGCCACTGAGCCACCGCGGCGGGTGGCCACTAGCGGTCGAAACTAGCTGTGGCGGGTGGTCAGAAGTATGGTTTCTATGCTCCTCCTCTAAAAACCACAGACTAACCAAAGAGAGAGAGAGAGAAAACATCTTTATTTGTCCTGCAAACGCGACGCGGCCTCACGTCGTGTCAGCCGGCCACTCGGCTTCCGTCACCTACTCATGCCTACCCCGGGTGGGGGTGACACTTTCGGGCGTTGAAGCTCGAGGGCGTCCGACACTTGCTGGACGGCCATGTGTTGTATGACGTAGTCTTTGCACGCCGCCGCACTGACAAGGTACGGCGGGAACGTCTCTGCACTGGCCAAAAAGATCCCGCAAAAGGAGCGTTGTAAATACGAAGGAAAAAAATAGCGAGCAAGAGCAAACCGTGTAACCCCCTGCCTTGCCACACAAACGTATGACTGGCGGAAGTACCACATTTATTCATTCATTCACCATCATCATCATCATCACCATGAGCCTGCCTGTGTTCACTTCAGTACGAAAGCCTCCCCAAAGATCTCGAGCCCCGCCTATCGAGTGCTAGCTGAGTCCTTGCTTTACCCCCAAATTTGCGTAGCTCATCTATCCATCGAGTTCTCGGCCTAACACTAGTGCGTATACGGTCCATTGGCCGTCACTCTGTTAATAACCGGATGCTCCATCTGCTGTCCCTCGTACGCATTACGCGACCGGCTCATGCCCATTTCCTTCGCTTTATTTGAACTATAATGCGCTTCACCTTAGTCGGTTTCGTAATCTAGGCGGCTGCTTTCCTATCCCTCAGCGTGACCCCCGGCATTCTCCGTTGCATGGCACGTTCCACTTATTCGCTATGATAGCGTAAATGCAGATAATTGGTGGAAGAGAGTTTAGAAAACCCAAACACTACAAAATGGAAGAAAATAATTCGAAACTGACCTGAAAATGAAATAGATCTGCTCCAGAAAAAGACTACATAAAACAGCCCACAAAAGAACATTCCAGATACAAATCACAAATACCGAAAACGTACAATCCGCGGAACTTTCCGCATTTTCATAAAAATGTATAACTGGCAGAAGCAACAGACGTTGTGATTATAACAGCGTCATCATCATCATCATAAGCCTGTTTATGTTCACTGCAGGACGAAAGCCTCTCCCCAAGATTTACAGTCACGGCTGTCGAGTGCTAGCTGAATCCATGGTTTTCCCCAAAATTTTCGTAGCTCGTCTCGCCTACGAGTTCTCGGGCGACGCCTATTGCGTTTGCCATCTATTGTCAGCCGGTCTGTCAAACGGCTGGTCCACCTTTTGTCCCTCATTCGCATCACGTGACCAGCCCATGCCCATTTCCTTCGCTTAATTTGAACTAGAATGTCCTCCCCTAGGTCGGTTATCTAATCCATGCGGCTGTTTTCATGTCCCTCAGCGTGTCCCCCACCCCCCATTCTTCGTTCCATGGCCCGATATATTTATTCGTGATAAGAGCGTCAATGAAGATAATTGGTGAAAGAGAATTTAGAAAACCCAACCACTAAAAAATAGAAAACATTATATTTTATGAAATGATCTGACGAAATCAAATATGTATCCGATACATCTTCTCCAGAAACCGAAGACTACATAAAAAAGCCAGCAAAGGAACATTCGAAATACGATTAAAAAAGTAGCAAAAATGGGAAAACAGTGCAACGGCCCGCACTTCTTTAAAAATACAGAACTGGCGGAAGTAACACATTTTGTCGTTATAAGAGCGTAAATGGAGATAATTAGTCGAAATGAATTTCGAATACCAAAGATAGAGAAAACAGAATACACGAAAAGAGCAGGAAAAGTGTAATGGCCAAATCAGAAATATCCATCTCATATACCTTCTCCAAAAGCCACGTAATTAACGAAAAATCACGCAGGAGGACGTTCAAAATAGGAACGAAAATTACCCGCCGCGGTGGCTCAGTGGCTAAGGCGTTGCGCTGCTGAGCACAAGGTCGCGGCCTCGATTCCCGGCCGCGGCGGCCGCTTTTCTGATGGAGGCGAAAAGCAAAAACGCCCGTGTGTACGAGATTTCGGTACACGTTAAAGATCCCCAGGTGGTCAAAATTAATCCGGAGCACTCCACTACGGCGCGCCTCATCGCCTGTGTTGCGTCGGCGCGTTAAGCCCTACAATCAATCAGGAACAAAAATTGGGAAAACGGACCAATCTCGCCTATTCTAATAACGTTGCCAATGATGAAAGACCACGGGACGAAGCGGTACTAGCAAGTGAAACGTTTAATCGTAAACACACCACACAAATATATACACCCAATCAAAGCCACCGTCATCACAACATGTACAGTGGGAAACGACCAAAGCAATGCATACAATCAAACCGCACGTGTACAAACCCCGAAACACGCCCGGCACACTTTATCAGCCTTTTTCCAAGAAATCAACCTCATTGTCTGATAACAAGACAGAAGGTTGGCTGACACAGGTATTTCCTTCTTTTTTGATGTAAAATGCTTCAATTATCTCCCTTGTCCGCCCGCTTACGGTGTTTGTCAAGAACGACGGTGTGTGGCAGTTCTGGACGGCACGCGCATTCCTCGTGATTGTGGTTGCCATCAGTGGGCGTGAGTGGCAACTCCCTGACGGCACCGGCTCTCCTTGCAATGCATCGCCAAATGGGAACACGGTACCCCTTTCAATGGGCTGTGGCGTTCGCGAAGGCGAACGCCACAAAAAAAAAAATCAGAAAAAGTTTTTGCTTTTTTGCACCTCCCCCTTTCCACAGGGGTGATTTATCGTGCAAGCCGGGTGAACTTTCCAAGCATTGTAGTCCAACACAAGCTCCTGGCGCCAGGCCGGGGTGTCGCTTGTACCTATTTTAAAGGGACACTGAAGTGATATGTAAACATTGCGGGATTACTAGCGCAAATTGTAGTCCGGAGTTCCCAGGCCATGTTTCGACCACTCTGGGCGCGTTTACGCGATTTTATTTAGTAAAAAATTAATTAGAAAAGGCTGTCCTCCTCTCTTTACGCTCGCCCATTTTCTGTGGCGTTTTCGTGTGACGTCGGGAGGAGCCGAGCTCGCAATTGGCTGCGCTAGTGCACGGCTCGCCGGCCTTCAGGCAGAGTCAGTTGGCCCAGCGTTTCGTCCGCCGGCTGCCGACGGGTCGTCGCAATTCGTTCGCTCAGTTAAAACAAAGCCAGGACACGTTTGTGAATGGAAAGAATGTGCCTTTCTTTACTTGGTTAGTTTGTACACTGTATCTAGCTCCAAGTCAGGGTCGTTCACACAAGCGCTGCACATGCGCACACGCGACGCTTCGCTGACTGGTACGCCAGTAGGAAAATATAAGGCCTCTTGAAGGCGGGAGAAGAGTCAGCGAAGTCAATATAGGTACTATAGAAATAAAATCAACTGATATTTTTACCGTACAGCGTAAAACTAGGGCGCGGGAAGCACTCTTTTGCGCTGGGCGAGCAAACACAGCGGTCAGCAGCACGACTACGCATCTGCGAACGCTTTTCCGTCTAAGAAATGCAATTGCTAGACGTCATATGTTGTGGAAACTTGGGGGATGCTTACTGCACGAGCGCAAAACAACAAATAGTCACCTAAGCTGCTTGAAATGCCAAAACTAAATAAAAGTGTAAACTGGTTATACAATATACACCTTATATTACCATGGTCAGCAGAGCCCGCCCCGTGCCGAGTGGTCTAGAGCGCTGGGTATGCCATTGCAAGTGTTTTGCAAGTCGCCAGTTCGAATCCCCGAGGCTGCGTGCTTTTTTTTTTTTAAAGTTAACTTTTTTGTTTTCCGCCTATGTTTTCTGTACTGAGTTCACCTTTTTTTGGGCCGCAACGTTCATTGCTCCACGAACTAGTTCACAGAACGCGCGCAGTCTGGCACTGGCACGCTTGCGAGTTCTCGTTGGCGTGCTGTTGCCATAAGCACCGACTGCTTGCGGGAAGTGGGCACAGGCCAGAATCAACAGACCCTTGGCCTGGTGCGATCACGTTTTTTACGATACAGACATGAGTGAGGCAAGCTCCAAATATGGGGGAAAAGCGCATGGCATTTGAGCGTCTGCGGGGACGCGGAGGGCGTTCATGCACTGCGCAGGCCTCGGCTAGTGAATGCTACGATTCCAAGCCGTCCTGGGAGGCTTATCTTACGCATTTTACAGCCGACAACATGGCAGAAGCGCGGTACGATGATTACTGAGATACTGAGAATGCCCATCCAACAACGCCATCGGTTGTGTTTTACAGAACCGAAACCGAAACCGAAACTTGTTTGATTGCTAACCTTGGGCATCGTCCAATCACGGTGCTCCCTCCTCCCAACGTCACAGCTTTAGTTGGTGCGGCCCCCGGAAACCGCGCATAGTAGTTTTTCTTCTTTCGCGCTGTGTAAAATAATTACCGATTTGTCAACCGGATAAACGATGAAAAGTGGGCTAATTTGAGCCAGTCTACGCAGTGCAAGCAAAAACGGGAGCTTGACAAATTCACTTCAGTGTCCCTTTAACGGTAGGTGCCCGGCGCCACCATGACACACGAATGCACATGCTGCCTTCCACAGCCACGGTGAACGCTCAACTCGCCACCGCCTGTGGCATGGCATGCCGCCAGACTCTTTCACCTCCGGCAACGGCGCAACGCGGCATGATGGCTGGGGGCCCCGCCAGATGGACAAGGGTCAGGGGCCCCTCGCAATGGTAAAGGCAGCTTTCCAGGCATGAAATTCCTTTCAAGGGTCCGCACTCGAACAGGGACGCCTGCACCCATGAAAGAAACCCGTGGGAGCCCGGCGGTACGTGGATTGAAACCCGGTACCTCCCGCATACGAGGCGAGTGCTGTACCTCTGAGCCATCGCTGCGGTTTTAATGAGCTGTGGTGTTCGCCTTCGCGAACACCACAGCTCATTGAAAGGGGTACCGTGTTCCCATTTGGCCATACATTGCAAGGAGTGCACGGGCCGTCCGGAGTTGCCACTGACGCTCACTTATGGCAACCACAACCACGAGGAATGCGCGTGCCGTCCAGAGCTGCCACACACCATCGTTCTTGACAAACACCGTAAGAGGACAAAAGAGAGATAATTGAAGCATTTTACATCAAAAAAGAAGGAAATACCTGTGTCAGCCAACCTTCTGTCTTGGTATCAGAAACTGAGGTTGCTTTCTTGGAAAAAGGCGGATAAAGTGTGCCGTGCGTCTTTCGGGGTTCGTACACGTGCGGCTTGATTGTATGCAGTGCTTTGGTTGTTCCCCGCGACAGTGCAAGATGGTAGATTGTACTGTAGATGTTGTGATGACGGTGGCTTTGATTGTGTGCATATATTTGTGTCTTTTTACGATCAAACGTTTCAGTTGCTAGTACCGATTCGTCCTGTGGTCTTTCTTGTCCAAGTTTTGTTTTGCGCTGTTACCATCATGAACCTATACCAACAAGCCCAACTCGCAGTTCTTAATAGCGTTGCCCTGTACCAAAGCTACTGGAATAGGTTTTTCCCCGCACTACGCGTTCAATCTGCGTTAAAAATACGTATTTGGCTAAGTGAAGACACCTAATCACTTTAATGGTATACATTTACATCATTGAAAAGAAAAACAAAAGAAAACTTGAAGACAATAAATTAACGCAACGTCTTTGGCTACTCATAGCCAAATCTTCTGCAAAGAACTCACACTATAGACAAACGGCCTAAGAATGCCACCCATTCTACCCGATTCTCCGAATTTCTCCACATATTTCTTTTTTGTTCATTTAAAATTGGTTTAGCCGCTCTTTTAGGGTCAAGGAATTTCTTGGGCTGGGCTGTTCACAATGGTGGGTGCAACGTGAAGCCTCTATGCCAGTGTGTCAAACCGAAAAAAATAACGGTTCGGTTACGGTTATGGTTCAGGCTAAATTATTTCGTTCCGGTTAAGTTCCGGTTCAACAAAATCACGTAACGAACCGGTTCGCGAACCGGTTCGGGAGCTTGAACCGGTTCGCGAACCGGTTCGCGAACCGGTTTGATGAGTTGAAATATCACTGAAATTAGAAAAAAAAACATTTAGTAATTTAAAACAAGTCAAATCAAAATACAAACACAAATTAAAAAAGGTGCTGTTCCCCAAGGGCAGTAGCGCAATTGCAAAGCAAACTTTAAAGAGTTACGAGATATTAGAAAAACAGATCAAGTTGCGACGATTTACCGCCTACTTTCTCGCCCAGACTTTATTGTCCTAGCGACTATTCATAAAGCCAACGCCAAGAGATATGACGGTGGGATATATTTCTGTCCTTTTCTTTCTTGTTGAAATCGCAGTCGTCGCTATGGAATCGCCCATCACGCTACCCTTTAAGCCTTAAATTTAGAGCTGCGAACTGGCGCGTTCAAATACCGGCGCTTAATACCAATGGCGCACATTTTTTATATCTGTAACAAAACAGCAAAATCCTACAACAGGCACATAAATATACCAATGGAATTAGAATATTTAGGACACCCTGAATAATTTGTTAGCTATCACCTTCTCGAATGTGTTAGCCAACAGTTTTGTTAAAAGTAAGCTTTAGTTAACGCTGAGTCACGGCATTATTGCTCTGACCACTGCAATTCCTTTTGCGATAGCTATACCGGATGTGTGCATGACAATCAGTATGTCATTGTACCTCCTGACCCCCGGCCATCGTTCCGTGTGCTACATTGCGGAATCTTATAAGAGATTATGCTGTTACAAAATGAAAGAGAAATTTGACGCGAGGAGCGTGAGATGGGACTTCTTTGGGTAGACGGTCTAGTTAATTCGTCCACAGCAGTACTCCCCTCCGGAACGAGTAGCAGTAGAAGTAATGTAGTGAGTTGGGGAGTCAGTACCAGTGCAGCTTCAAAAAAAAAAAAACAGCAGGTCTGAAAGAGACAAAACTGCATCAGCAGCAAACGGCTTAGCCACTGAGCAGCTCCTACGGTCACACTTGTCAAGTATTAACAACTTGCTGGTGTCGGACCTTTTAAGCAAATTACGAAATGCAAAAAGTTTGCACACATCGGGTGTGGGCTTTCGCTGTTGTGCAGGGGAGCACTCCTGCAGCCTGATTGCTCCAATACAGTCGCAGCTAGGGAAGGGCAAAGCCGTTTTATATCCCTGCAAGCTAACGAGAATGACATTTCGTTTGGTCAGCTTGCACTACGCTCGCGCTTCCAGCAGCAACAGACCATTGCTACGATGGTGCTCATTCATTTTCCCCGTTGTTACATAGAGCGTGATAGTGTTCAATTGTCTGGAGGGGAAAGTGCGTGAGCGGGTACGAAGCTGATGGTACGTGAAACAAAAAAAAGGGCTGAATTGCATTCACTGTTCAACATCAACCACGAAGCGTCGAACCGTTTTGGTATGAACCGGTAACCGTTATTTCTTTTTTAGGTTCAGTTCCGGTTCGGGGTCAGCGTGCTCAAAAAATTAATGGTTCGGGTTCTTGTTCAGTTCCGGCAAAAATACCGGTTCAGTTCCGGTTTTCGGTTCGCTTCGGTTCGGTTTGGTTCCGGTTCGACACCCTGCTCTATGCCGGTTGAAGTACTTGACCCGTCTACTATCTCAAGCTATCGTGAGGCGATAAAGACGCTAGATGTGACACGCCGCACAGGCAGAAAGATATAAGCCACATAAGCCACAACCTGGCTATACGTACGCTGACCTTCTTTTTATGATCTCGTCCTATTAACATCGCATGTTGGTACAGCGCCCTTCATATCGCAGGGGCCTTGCCTAGGATTGATACGCCTTGCCCAATGCTAATAAGCAATTCTTCCCGCGCATAGTTATTTTGTTTTGAGACATTTCACGGTTTAGCTTACCGTGTCTACTGCTTGTACCGTGTGTACCATGGATAGCAAGGCATGACTGCGAATGCGCGCACGGCCACGGCTGGGCATGCTACCATTAAACTGAACGAATTCGTGGGCACGGCAAGTGCCGGCCGCCCGTCAGTTCAACGAAGGCACTGTACAGGAACGAATACGCCCGTTCCCAGTCGGTTCCGGTACATACGGTACGCACGGAACCCACAGTACACATGTTAAGCTAAAATTCTCTAATAAGTAGTTTCACACTGCGGGCATAACGACGAAACATATTGCACGATGTCGGACCCCTAGTGCTTTCAAGCTGAACAGCTTTCTTCGTCCAAACAAAACCAATGTATCCCCTAGATACAGAAGCAACTTGCGACCGCGCTCATTCGCAGCGCGTATTACGCCTTCGTATTACTGTATCTTTTCTGCATTGAAAAACAACGTGCCCCTAACTTGGTCTTTCTAATTTAGGAAGTATTTCTAAGGTGTTTCCAGTTGAAAAAAATATCAGAACCAGCCGAGAATCAACAATTGGTTGGAACGACGAAAATCACCAATAAGGGTGTACCAAAAATGTTACCTGTGAGAGCACTCAGAAGTATTCCACATAAAATGGTTGCCAAAATCGCGAAGAAGCTGGTCCAAAAGTACGATAAGCGAAACAGAAGGAATACTTCTTCGGATCTGGAAGTAAGAGAAATATGCATGTTGTTTTTTCTAGAACAGCGATAATTTCATATTCACTGATATAGTCTCCCCAATTTTTTCTGAGATAGTTTTAGTTGGACGAAGCACAACGCATTTAAGTTGAATAAAAAGGAAGGAAATGAGAATCATGGGGCAAAGGTGGTTGTACGTATTATTTATATAGGTTTATAGAAATAAATAACAAATCAAATGAGAAGTAGAGTTTTTGAAGCGCCACTATTGATATTTTCTAGTTATAATGTTCCAATTTACATACTTTTTTAATTTACCCCAATACAATTTATGCCTTTTCAAGCCTCACAAAAATACGATTAGCTCTAAATCTTACCACAAATGAACTGAGTCGGATTAAACTTCGTTTGGAAGTAATTTGCAACTATGCTTTCAAAGTTAATTGATGAAAGTGCACCACTTCGACCCCCAAGAAAGCATGCCTGGACAAACCCACATTGTCATACTCTGTTTTCAAGTCGAGGGAACTCGGACTCGCTGGAGTTCGTTTCTGAAAATTTGGCAGTAACGTTCGCTGGGCAATATTCCAGGGAGACTTCCAGTCTGGGCGGCATCCTTCCACTATTGATCATTTGAATCACGTGAACGATTTGATATACGGCCACCAGAAGCGTTGCTGCACCTGCACCCTGGAAAAATTATAGTAACATTTTTCTCAAATATACTTTCGGAATATGTGCGGCAGAAAAAAAGTTCTGGATGAACGCAGCTTAGCTACCAAGCGGAATTCGATATTCATGATTCTCGGGAAGCGGCATTGTTTGCACTGCCTTGTATCGTTTTCCCAAAGGAGATGCTGTACCGGACTATGCCTTTAGCTACCTGAACCGCTAACTAAGGAAGGCAAAGCCTGGTTTTAAACCACGGAGTTAATTCACTGCGAAATAATTACCAGACCTAGAGCGTGGCACATACTAGGACCCAACTATTTGAGGCTGCAACACTTGTTTCAACTTTTTTTTGGAATCCTAAATACTTGCAGGCGTAGTCAGCCAACCCATCCCGTACTTATACCAGGCAGTCACTAAGTAGCTCGGCCAAAAATTACTGCTGTATGCCTGTCAGATAAATTAGAAACTTCCTCAAAATATTTTTTCGCTCTTGCCCGGTCCTGGCGTTCTTCGACCGCTGGAAGTGCGTCATTACGGTGGGGTAGCGGCTATTGGCCGGCTTTTCTACAATTGCACCGACGAACGTATTGGATATTCGCTTTAAAAAGAAACTCACGAAAGCAAAGCAGAAAGAGAAGGCGTATCTGCTGCCTCGATCAAACAACGCAGTGCCGCTCCGTTGTGGCGATAACGACAGCTATCTCAGTGCTTCCATACGCGAAAGGAGTGAACACTTCTATCGAAAGTGTTGCAGAGGCTCTTTAAAAATGACTGTGGTGCCTCAGTTTCTCTGTTCTACCGTATTGGTGAGTCCTAAAGAGAAATAAATGAAACAAAAGTGGCTCGTGGCGACGCACTTTAGAGTGGACGAAGGGGAATAGCACCGCCAGAAGACACAAGCCGACGTAAGGCGCCGCAAAGGCGGAATTCGCCATCATGAAGACCTGTCAAAAAAAAACAGTAAAAAGAAACAGAGATGCTGTCCAAATGGGCTCCTCAGTACATGAAAACATACAAACACAGCCATTCAAACTCCAAGTCGTGAGCAATGTTTGTTGCAAGAAATGCTTACACACTATGTAAAACTCCAAATTACACCTACAGTCGTTTTTTGCTGGTTTTAAGTGACGCCTTAGAGTAATGAAAGGACAGGACAGACCTGTTATATCTGCTTTATTATATTACCAATTATATCTGCTAAAAGAATTCCAAACTGCGTCTTCATATCAATATCTGTTCTTGAAGTTGGTGTACTACTGGCGCTGAAACCTCAAATTGTATGCGTAATACGAAAGGCGAAATATAACATTCAGTGTAATAGCCCTGTAAAGGGAACTTTGGCGCTTCCGCCGGCTTCCTCTCACGGCTGCGGAGCGATGTGCCTATTGTGTACCGGCTATTTCGACCCCGGACTCAATATAATAGAAGCATATGCTAATTCATACAATTCCTGAAACCCCCTTCCCTGTAAATCAACGGGTAGGAAGACCACATAGAAAAGCGCGGTTAGGATGAACACGCGATACAGCGCAACACTGTGAAGCCAGCTCGATTGAGGCCGAGCTAGAACGCATGACTGGGAGCAGACCAACCACCAGGGCCCTCCAGCACGTTGAGAGCTACAGTTCACCTTAGAGGCGGTTGCAGCAACGTGGAAGATATTAGGCGTGTCTCGGTTGTGTGTTTGTGCTCTCATTGCCTCTTCTGTACCATGACTCCATTACTTTATTACCTAGATAATTTTTAGATAATTAGATCATTCAGCACAAATTAGGGGCCTTTTTCTTTGTTCTGTTCATTAGTCCCCGGCCATTCAAAAAGTGGTGCGCTGGGTATTTTTTGCCTTCGTAATAACTAAGATTGCTAAGATTTGCTTTCTAAACGTTAACATTGCTAAACAAGTGCAATGGTATTGCATTTTGTAAGTCAAGAACAACTAACTTTATATCTTCTGTTCGGCCTAAAGGTGCTCCAGTATGCACAACTCAATCTTTAGTGACTGAATCAACAAACCAAACATGAAATGAGGGCAAAAACACTGCGCTCGGCAGGTACACGTCAGCTGCACCCGTGGTAGCGTCCACGGTAGTGCAATAAGATAGTAAAAATCAAGCGTTGTGGTGCGGTACACGAGGAAGAGGGGCGGATTGCTTTTACGTGTCTGACAAAAACCACGGTCAAACAATACGCAATATCTTGAAATATTGGCTGTAATTCACAGTGCTTGCGAGCGCGTTAACAAGTGTAACACTAATAGAAGATATGGGTAATATCTATTGTAATGCAATAGATATTACTGTAATAGATGATGCTATAGACAATGCAATAGATTACTGTAATAGATAATGCAATAGACAATGCAATAGATAGATATTGTGTCAGTCAAGCTGACATGAACTAAGTGGCCTATAAGAGCCAGTGGCTTAGTGGTGCTTGTCTCTGCAACTCTTGAAGAGAATGCTGCAAATACTCGTGTACAACCTCACACAAACACGATTTGATAGAAAAAAAGTGCATAATTACCCGTAATAAGGATCCTAAGTAAATGCAAATCGTGCTGTAAATTGTCATGATGATGCCTATCCCGAAAGCTGCAGAAAACAAACCACATGTTCAATCTGATTTTAAATATAACGAACCTTGCAATCATTATAATATACGCTTCTTAACTCTAGAAGTGTGAAACTTATGACGGGTACGAACACGCTCATAAAAGCATAATACATGTTTGAATATTTAAAGGTGAATACGATGGCAGGAATAATTGAGGTAATTCTGATTGTGCTACTCTTGAACCAAGCCACGGTAACACGTGTTGTTATTGTGGTATGTTAAAGCTAGCTTACACCCAAAGTTCCCTGTCGAAAAATAAAGGATACGCCTTAGTATTGCAATCCGCTGTTGCCGAATAACTTTTTATTCCAGTGCGAACGCTTCTGTTAAACAAATACCGTGCAGACTTATTCAATGCACAAAACTATCCACTGCTAACTCCTATGTTGTTTAATATTGCCTCGCCATTGAACTGCGCAAGTTTTGTTTAGGAGCAAAGGATCGCCATTAAAACGTAATATTTGTGGACCTTGCGTCAACGTAGTCTCCTGGGTACGAGCTTCAGCAATCTCTGCTTTTGTTTAAGTGGGCATAGAACTAAATTTAGTAAGCAGACAGTTGCTGTTTTTTCCAGGTTTGGGTTGCTGATTGCTCTTGTGACGGTTTTCGGTTTTCTCCCGCATTCTGCTAATTGTACGACCGCTTTCCTTCAGAGTAACCTGTTTTCAAATACTGAATCCTTTCTTTTTATAGGAATTATGAATTGGTCTTCTACTCATTTTTGGCTTGATGCCCATGAAATTCTGTGCATAAACTGTGCAATTTCAATCTCACCAAGGCTTCGTGTGATGCACAACACATGTTCTTCCGCCTTTTTGTATCGAGGGGCGATGACATCGACGTAGATAATGGCGGCCTGTGAATTTATTGTGGACGACACTGTACTGAAAAAAAAGCAGGTTACAGTGTTTAATTATTGCACAATATAGGAGTATTCAACTTCCAGCGCCAACTGTTTTGGGCAGAACAAGTTACGATAGTGTCATACCCTCGCGAAAACTTTGTGTATTGTCATAACAGTTGTCGAGATTAGCTCTCGGCCTGGCACGTAAGCATACCCTCAGACAATGTATTAACACGCACTCGCGGGATCGATTACTGAAGAGTACAGGTGTCGTCAAAGGATCACGTGTGATCCAACAATACAGATAATCATAATGCTTTTCTCTTAAAACACGTAAACATAGGGGATCGCTTACTGAAGAGTACAGCTGTCCTCAAAGGATCACGGGTGATCCAACATTCGAGATCACAATAATTCTTTTATATTAAAACACGTAAACATACCTAGGCGTTCCCATTATTTTTTATCGAAATGTGTATTTTTAATTATCTATAGTTTGTGAAAGAGGCTCTGACTGAAGGTTTAGCCATTCGAGCACTCGCGGAGTAGGCGACAAAAGGATAATGACAAGTAAAGAAATTATTTGCTGAGAAATAATATAGTATAAGGAAAGAAAGGAAAATACCCATTTCAGAAAACCTTAGCTGCTCTCATCGAACAAGGTTCCTTCTAAAATTACAATATGAGCAAATATCATTGTTATGATTTGCAGAAATAGAAGCTCAATTTAAAATTTTAAATAAGGAAGCTGCACCAGAATTCTCAGTGTCTTATGACATTACGCAACTGAAGCTTTCGCATTACTCGTGCCTTATTCGATGTGCTTCACGTCAGGTGAACTAAAATACGTGCGGGTGCTTTCGTTTCTTCCTTCTATCAAAAATTACGTGAAAATAGCTGCCACTGACACCGTAAAAAACTTTTGAGGAAACCAAAACCACAGAAGTGACCGCATTAAAAACTTAACGCCTGCAAAATATTTTAAGTTTCAATAAATACGGTTAGAGGGAAACCACGCTATAAGTTGCTTCGCCATGTGCGAGTAACAAGCAGTCGATGGTCCATTCTTCGCTATAAAGCGGAGAAACTATTCCTGAATGGGTGGCATAGCAGTAATGAACTTGTTTTCGTAGTTTTACTATTGGAACATATTATCTAGCTAGTCCAGTAAAAATGACTATGCTCATAGTTTTTTTTTTAGTATCGGGAAAGATTGTGCTTTTTGGGGGGTCACGTGCATTACGAGGAAAATAAAAGTAATTGTTAGCGGTCATGCACTCTCCATCGACAGCCCCAAGCAGGATGAGAAAACAGTTCAAGCATCTTTGTTTTCACATTTCGGCGAACCGCAACGACTTCAAGGTAGCGTAAATAACCTGCACACCCTTACTACAGCGGCATCATAGCACAGATGTAGCGTGAGTTCTTTAATAGACCCCGCAAGAAAACGCGAGAAAATTCGGTTTTCAAGGCCCGAAATTATCTGCGAGTCTGAATGCCATGAAGTCTCAAAATAAAAGTTATCCATAATAAAGCAAGTGTTAAAAATACCATTTTTTATCTACGTTGGAAAAATCATCGTCTATTAAAGCAGAACTGCTGAGTAGGAAACTCAACCATATATAAATTCGTTTTTCGGTGTATAAAAACAGGACATGTAATTAGCGTTACAGAGGGGCGATATAGAAAAGTTCGCCTCCGGTTAGTAGCCCGAGACTGAATTCTTACCTTGTTGCAGCGCAAACTACTCCGGCTACGAAAAGCCCAGAAATTCCAGGTATGCGGAACAAATATTTATTAACATAATAAGGCACGATCTGCAAATATAAACAGAAAATTTATTGGAAAATTTGCACCTCCAAGTTAAATCCGACCTCTCATAAAAAAAGTTTCCGTTTAATAATTATAGAGCCAAACTTATTAAGATGTTTAAAGCACAAAAACATGTGAAAACAACTTCGAGGAGGTACTTGAAGTAAATCTTGTCAGCTCAAAAGCCAGCGTTCAAAACTTTGCTCCTACCGTACGCGGGAAAAAAGGAAACGTACACCTAGCAAGCCACTAGGAAGGTACGGTCTTTTTAAAGTACAAAGCATAATGTAGCAAGGAACCCGCCGTGGTGGCTCAGTTGCTAAGGCGTTCTGCTACTGAGCACGAGGTCGAGGGTTCGATTACCGGCCGCGGCGGCCGCTTTTCTGAAGGACGCCAAAAGCAAAAACGACCGTGTGTACGAGATTTTGGCGCAGGTTAAAGATCCCCAGGTGGTCAAAATTAATCCGGAGCCCTCCACTACAGCGCGCCTCATCGCCTGCGTCTGCGTCTGCGCGTTAAACCCTACCATCAATCAATCAATCAATAATGTAGTAAGGTATTGGTTGTCTCTGATCGCGGACATAAAAACCAAGGCAACGCGACAAGCACAGTCACTACGCAGATGTGGAAGCTCAAATTCAATATTATTAGCAATAAGTCATGTGACAAGAAGATTGGAAGAGAAATGACGTTGAGATCATTTGGCGGTGTTTCTGACTAGTTTTAATACTCTAGGTGTTACAGAAGTAAAACAACGCACCAACCGTCCTCTCCTTAGTACATCTGAAAACTCACTAAATGGCCATATGTCGTAGATACTATCATTCCCTTTCACCCAGTAAGTAGATTGCCCCCGCCCACAAACTTCTCGCCGCAGTAAAAATTTAATTCTACTATCATATTCTCGCCCTAGAAACAGTACATACGGAAACTTTCTTTATAACCTGAGCAAAACTCTGGAATAATCTGCCTGACTATGCTGCACAAACAAGCGACCCTGAACTGTTCAAATCAACACTGGTTGCCATGGATTCATTATTATTGAAGCTGGTGCTATGCTAGCTATAGATTTTACAACTTTTATGAAGCTTTGAAGCTCATGCCCTGCGTTTTTTCTCTTTTATTCATTGTACCACTGTTTCTTTTTTATATGTGCCTCACCCACCGCTCACGTAATGCCCCTTTCCCAAGGGGCCCTTGAGGTAACGAAAATAAATAAACAAAAAAGTAGCGGAAAATTGTGATGATTACGTCTACCAACTCGTGGAAATACAGCGCGAAAAATTTCAAAACAAAATTATAAAATGGGCCGTTGAAAAAGCCTGCGCAAATCGTCCGTGGGGGAAAAACGGTTGCTCAACCTCCCTTTGGCTGCCGCGGGAATCATATAACTGGTGAGGTGTTTGACTTATGCTTACGAAAAAGTTAAAGGGACCATGACGACAAAATACAACTGTGTTCAATTTCAAAGAACTAGATTTTGATAGCTCGTTCAGCTCCATTCCAGCAGCCAAAGAAGATTTTGGGTCGAAAAAAAACGCAATAGTTGAACATTTTTAAAATTTCCCGCCATAGGGACGTAATATGAACAGGAATCACGTGTTATGACACAGCAACAAAACATATTTATCAAGTTGTAACTACGCGTTACTATCTAAGTGATATCATGAAACGGAATTGGAGGCCCCACTAAAGTCTCCTAGTCATGTTTTTTTTTGGCTTGTGGGTTATGTGGGCAGCCGCTAATAGGGACCGGAACCGGGAGTTTGCAGCGCAACACTAGCGCCATTTTTTTTGCCGTAGTTGCGGAAAACGGAAATTTCGGACGGAAAAAAAAAAGAGATCATGCAGCAGCTGTGGACGAGATGCCAACAGCTGCGGCACGTTGTTTTTTTTTTTGCGCGCGAGCGCTGTCTTTGCTTGCCGCAGTTTTTCCCGAGGCAGTAGGGCCCGAACGTTAATAACCTAATTTCGGTTAATTAGTTAATTATTGATTAGTCAGATTGGGTTCAAAGTGAAAGTGATGTCACTGCGGCTTGTGAGGTATCAAACAAAAGGCCTCGATGAGGGGAATCACGTGGGAGAAATTAAAAACTACTTACTGGTAATAGTCATGAGATAATCACGTGAGTCATAGATTGGGTTAGCAGTGAAAGTGATGACAGCAGGGCTTGTGAGGTATCAAATTAAAGGTATCAATTAGGGAAATCATGGGAGACAAATTAAAAATCGCATCCTGGTTATACTCATGAAATAGTCACATGAGTCATAGATTGGGTTAAAAGTCAAAGTGATGCCACTAGAGCTTGTGATGTATCAAATTAAAGGTCTCAAAGAGGGAAATCACGTGGGACAAATTAAAAATTGCTTCCTTGTAATAGTCATGAGATAATCCCGTGAGTCATAGATTGGGTTAGCAGTGAAAGTGATGCCAGAAGGGCTTGTGAGGTATCAGATTAAAGGTCTCGATGAGGGGAATCATGGGGGACAACTTAAAACTCGGTTCCTAGTTATATTCATAAGATAGTCACGTGAGTCAACATTAGGTTAAAAGTCAAAGAGATGCCACTAGGGCTTGTGAGGTATCAAATTAAAGGTGTCGATGAGGGGAATCACAAGGGAGAAATAAAAAATTGCTTCCTGTTAACAGTCATGAGATAATCACGTGAGTCATAGGTTGGGTTAGCAGTGAAAGTGATGCCACAAGGGATTCTGAGGTATAAAATTAGAGGTCTCGATTAGGGGAATCACGTGGGACAAATTAAAAATTGCTCCATGGTTATAGTCATGATAGTCACGTGAGTCATAGATTGGGTTAGAAGTCAAAGTGATGCCACTAGCGCTTGTGAGGTATCAAATTAAAGGCCTCTATGAGGGGAATCATGTGGGACAAATTAAAAATCGCATCCTGGTTATACTCATGAGATAGTCACATAAGTCATAGATTGGGTTAAAAGTCAAAGTGATGCCACTAGAGCTTGTGAGGTATCAAATTAAAGGTCTCGATGAGGGGAATCACGTGGGACAAATTAAAAATTGCTTCCTGGTTATAGTCATGAGATAGTCACGTGAGTCATAGATTGGGTTAGAAGTCAAAGTGATGCCACTAGGGCTTGTGAGGTATCAAATTAAAGGTCTCGATGAGGGGAATCATGGGGGACAAATTAAAAATCGCTTCCTGGTTATAGTCATGAAGATAGTCACGTGAGTCATCCATTGGGTTAAAAGTCAAAGAGATGCCACTAGGGCTTGTGAGGTATCAAATTAAAGGTCTCGATGAGGGGAATCACATGGGAGAAATGGGGACAAATAAAAATTGCTTCCTGGTTATAGTCATGAGATAGTCACGTGAGTCATAGATTGGGTTAAAAGTCAAAGTGATGCCACTAGGGCTTGTGAGGTATCAATTAAAGGTCTCGATGAGGGGAATCACGTGGGACAAATTAAAAATTGCTTCCTGGTTATAGTCATAAGATAGTCACGTGAGTCATAGATTGGGTTAAAAGTCAAAGTGATGCCACTAGGGCTTGTGAGGTATCAAATTAAAGGTCTCGATGAGGGGAATCACGGGGACCAATTAAAAATCGCTTCCTGATAGTCATGAGATAGTCACGTGAGTCATAGATTGGGTTAAAAGTCAAAGTGGTGCCACTAGGGCTTGTGAGGTATCAAATAAAAGGGAATCACGTGGGACAAATTAAAAATTGCTTCCTGGTTATAGTCATGAGATAGTCACGTGAGTCATAGATTGGGTTAAAAGTCAAAGTGATGCCACTAGGGCTTGTGAGGTATCAAATTAAAGGTCTCGATGAGGGGAATCATGGGGACAAATTAAAAATCGCTTCCTGGTTATAGTCATGAGATAGTCACGTGAGTCATGATTGGGTTAAAAGTCAAAGTGATGCCACTAGGGCTTGTGAGGTATCAAATGAAAGGTCTCAGTGAGGGGAATCACACAGGAATAATTAAAAATTGCTTCCTCCTGGTTATAGTCATGAGAAAGTCACGTGAGTCATAGATGGGTTAAAGTCAAAGTGATGCCACTAGGGCTTGTGAGGTATCAAATTAAAGGTCTCGATGAGGGGAATCACGTGGGACAAATTAAAAATCGCTTCCTGGTTATAGTCATGAGATAGTCACGTGAGTCATAGATTGGGTTAAAAGTCAAAGTGATGCCACTAGGGCTTGTGAGGTATCAAATTAAAGGTCTCGATGAGGGGAATCATGGGGGACAAATTAAAAATTGCTTCCTGGTTATAGTCATGAGATAGTCACGTGAATCATAGATTGGGTTAGAAGTCAAAGTGATGCCACTAGGGCTTGTGAGGTATCAAATTAAAGGTCTCGATTAGGGGAATCACGTGGGACAAATTAAAAATTTCTTCCTGGGTTATAGTCATAGATAGTCACGTGAGTCACAGATTGGGTTAAAAGTTAGTAATGCTACTAGGGCTTGTGAGGTATCAAATTAAACGTCTTGATGAGAGGAATCATAGGGGACAAAATAAAAATCGCTTCCTGGTTATAATCGTGAGATAGTAACGTGAATCATAGATTGGTAAAAGTCAAAATACTGCCACTAGGGCTTGTGAGGCATTAAATTAAAGGTCTCGATGAGGGGATGCAGGGGGGCAAATTAAAATCGCTTCCTGAATATAATCTTGAGAGTTCCGAGAGTCATAGATTGGGTTAAAAGTCAAATTGATGTCACTAGGTCTTGTGAGGTATCAAATTAAAAGTATCGATTAGGGGAATCATGGGAACAAACTAAAATTGCCTCCCGGTTATAGTCATGAGATAGTCACGGAGTCATAGATTTGGTTAAAAGTCAAAGTGATGCAACTAGGGCTTGTGAGGTATCAAATTAAAGGTCTCGTATACGGGAATCACATGGGACAAATTAAAAATTTCTTCCTGGTTATAGTCATGATAGTCACGTGAGTCATAGATTGCGTTAAAAGTCAAATTGATGCCACTAGGGCTTGTGAGGCATGAAATTAAAGGTCTCGATGAGGGGAATCATCGGGGGCAAAATAAGAATCGCTTCCTTGTTATAATCATGAGACAGTCCCGAGATTCATAGATTTTGTTAAAAGTCAAAGTGATGCGACAAGGGCTTGTGGGGTATCAAGTAAAAGGTCTCGATTAGCGGAATCAAGTGGGACACATTAAAATTGCTTCCTGGATATAGTATGACAGTCACGAAAGTCATAGATTCGGTTAAAAGTCAAAGTGATGCCACAATAGCTTGTGAGGTATCAAATAAAGGTCTCGACGAGGAGAATCACGTGGGAAAAATTAAAAATTGCTTCTTGGTTATAGTCACAAGATAGTCACGTGAGTCACAAATCGGGTTAAATGTCAAAGGGGTGCCACTAGGGCTTGTGAGGTATCAAATTAAAGGTCTCAATTAGGGTAATCACGTGGACAAATTAAAAATTGCTTCCTGGTTATAGTGATGAGATAGTCACGTGAGACATAGATTGGGTTAAAGTCAAAATGATGCCACTATGGCTTGCGAGGTATCAAATTAAAGGTCTCAGTGAGGAGAATCACGCAGGAAGAATTAAAAATTGCTGTCTGGTTATAGTCGCGAGATAGTCACGTGACTCATAGGTAGGATTAAAAGTCAAAGTGGTTGCATTAGGGCTTGTGAGGTATCAAATTAAAGCTCTCTATGAGGAGGATCATATGGGACAAATTAAAAATTGCTTCCTGGATATAGTCGCCTGATAAGTAAGTGTGTCATACATAGGGTTACAGTTCAGCGTGATGCCACTGGGGCTTGTGAGGAATCAAATTAGACGTCTGAGTGAGGGGAATCATACAAGACAAATTAAATACTACTTCCTGGGTATTGTAGCGATATGGTCACGTGAGACATACATTGGGTTAAAACTCAGCGTGATGCAGCCAGGCCTTGTGAGGTATCAAATTAAAGTTCTCGACGAGGGGACTCACGTGGGACAAATAAAAATTCCTGCCTGGTTAGTCATGAGATAGTCACGTGAGTCATAGATTCTGTTAAAAGTGAAATTGATGCCACTAGGGCTTGTGAGGTATCACATTAAAAGTCTCAAGGAGAGGAATCACGCGGGGCAAATGAAAAGTTGCGTCCTCGTTATAGTCATGAAATTGTTACGTGAGTCATAAATTGAGTAAAAGTCAAAGGATGTCACTACGGGCTTTCTGAGGCATCAAATTAAAGGTCTCAATGAGGAGTAATCACGTGGGACCAATTAAAAATCGCTTCCTTGGTATAGTCATAACATAGTCAATGAGTCATGGATTCAGTTGAAAGCCAAAGTGGTGCCCGTAGGGCTTGTAAGGTATCAAATTTAAGGTCTCGATTAGGAGAACCACGTAAGACAAATTGAAAATTGCTTCCTGGTTATAGTCATGACAGTCACTTTAGTCATAAATTGGGTTAAAAGTCAAAGTGATTCCACTAGGGCTTGTGAGGTAATAAATTAAAGGCCTTGTCGAGGAGAATCACGTGGGCCGAATTAAAACATGCTTCATGGTTCTGGTCACAAGATAGTCACGTGAGTCACAAATTGGGTTAAAAATCAAATGGATGCCACAGGGGCTTGTGAGGCATCAAACTAACGGTCTCGATGAGGAGAATCATGCGGGAGCGATTAAAAATCGCTTTCTCGTTCTAGTCAAGAGATAGTCACGTGAGTCTTGGATTCAGTTGAAAGTCAAAGTGGTGCCACTAGGGCTTGTGAGGTACGAAATTAAGGGTCGCGATTAGGGGAATCACGTGGGACGAATTAAAATTGCTTCCTGATTATAGTGATGATAGTCACGTGAGTCATAGATTGGGTTAAAAGTCGAAGTTATGCCACTAGGGCTTGTGAGTCATAAATTAAAGATCTCGACGAGGAGAATCATGTGGGACAAATAAAAATTGCTTCCTGGTTATAGTAACAAGATAGTCACGTCAGTCGCAAATGGTGTTATAAGTCAAAGTGGGGCCACTACGGCTTGTGAGGTATCAAACAAAATGCCTCGATTAGGGGAATCGCGTGGGACAAATTAAAAATTGCTTCCTGGGTATAGTCATGAGTTAGCCACGGAGTCACAAATTGTGCTATAAGTCAAAGTGGTGCCACTAATGCTTGTGAGATATCAAATTAAAGGTCTCAATTAGGGGAATCACGTGGGACAAATTCAAAATTGCTTCCTGGTGATAGTCATGTTAGTGACGTGTGTCATAGATTGGGTTAGAAGTCAAAGCGATGCCACTAGGGCTTCTGAGGTATCAAATTAAAGATCTGGATGAGGGAAATCATGGGGACAAATTAAAAATCACTTTCTGGTTATAGTTATGAGACAGTCACGTGAGTCATGATTCGGTTAAAAGTCAAAGTGATGGCACTAGGGCTTGTGAGTTATCAAGTTAAACATCTCAGTGACGGGAATCACACAGGAAGAATTAAAAATCGCTTTCTTGTTATAGTCGCGAGATAGCCACGTGAGTCATAGATGGGATAAAAGTCAAAGTGGTGCCACTAGGGCTTGTGAGGTATCAAAATAAAGGTCTCGATGAGAGGAATCACGTGGGACCAATTAAAAATCGCTTCCCCGTTATTGTCATGAGATGGTCACGTGAGTCATCCATTCAGTTAAAAGTCAAAATGGTGCCACTAGTGCTTGTGAGGTATCAAATAAAAGGTATTGATTAGGGGAATCACGTGGGACAAATTAAAAATTGCTTCCTGGTTATAGTCATGATAGTCACGTGAGTCATAGATTGGGTTAAAAGTCAAAGTGATGCCACAATAGCTTGTCAGGCATCAACTAAAGGTCTCGACGAAGAGAATCACGTGGGACAAATTAAAAAATGCTTCCTGGTTATAGTCACAAGATAGTCACGAGAGTCACAAATTGGGTTAAATGTCAAAGTGGTGCCACTAGGGCTTGTGAGGTATCAAATTAAAGGTCTCGATTAAGGGAATCACGTGGACAAATTAAAAATTGCTTCCTGGTTATAGTGATGAGATAGTCACGTGAGAAATTCAAAATGATGCCACTATGGCTTGTGAGGTATAAATTAAAGGTCTCAGTGAGGGGAATCACGCAGGAAGAAATTAAAATCGCTTTCTGGTTATAGTCGCGAGACTCATAGTCGCGAGACTCATAGGTAGGATAAAAGTCAAATGGTTGCACTACGGCTTGTGAGGTATCAAATGAAAGCTTTCTATGAGGAGGATCACACGGGACAAATTAAAAATTGCTTCCCAGATATAGTCGCCTGATAGGTAAGTGTGTCATACATAGGGTTACAAGTCAGCGTGATGCCACTGGGGCTTGTGAGGAATCAAATAAAGGTCTCATTGAGGGGAATGACACAAGACAAATTAAATATTACTTACTGGGTATTGTAGCGATATGGTCACTTGAGACATACATTGGGTTAAAACCCAGCGTGATGCCACCAGGCCTTGTGAGGTATCAAATTAAAGTTCTCGACGAGGGGAATCACGTGGACAAATTAAAAATTGCTTCCTGGTTATAGTGATGAAATAGTCACGTAAGAAATTCAAAATGATGCCACTATGGCTTGTGAGGTATAAATTAAAGGTCTCAGGGAGGGGAATCACGCAGGAAGAATTAAAAATCGCTTTCTGGTTATAGTCGCGAGATAGTCATAGTCGCGAGACTCATAGGTAGGATAAAAGTCAAAGTGGTTGCACTAGAGCTTGTGAGGTATCAAATTAAAGCTCTCTATGAGGAGGATCACACGGGACAAATTAAAAATTGCTTCCTGGTTATAGTGGTGAGATAGTCAAGTGAGACATAGATTGGGTTAAAGTCAAAATGATGCCACTATGGTTTGTGAGGTATCAAATGAATGGTCTCAGTGAGGGGAATCACGCAGGAAGAATTAAAAATCGCTTTCTAGTTATAGTCGCGAGATAGTCACGTGACTCATAGGTAGGATAAAAGTCAAAGTGGTTGCATTAGGGCTTGTGAGATATCAAATTAAAGCTCTCTATGAGGAGGATCATAAGGGACAATTTAAAAATTGCTTCCTGGATATAGTCGCCTGATAGGTAAGTGTGTCATACATAGGGTTACAAGTCAGCGTGATGCCACTGGGGCTTGTGAGGAATCAAATGAAAGGTCTCATTGAGGGGAATCACACAGGACAAATTAAATATTACTTACTGGGTATTGTTGCGATATGGTCACTTATGGCAACGATATGGCAACGTAAGCGATATAGCGATATGGCAACGTAAACAGAGAGCTACTACTGTGAAGAACTGCTGAAACTCCAGGGATTAGATGACGACCTAATAGCAGTTCCTTATGGTAATATATAAAGATAATAGAGTGCACCTTACAGGGAAGGACAGAAATGCGCACAGCAGGTCAACACCCATGGGGGCTCAAACAAGGATGCCCTTTGAGCCCAATACTGTTTATGCTTTACATGGCAGAGTTAAAAAAAACTAGAAGAAAGTTAATTAGGGTTCCTCCTAATGCTTATGTCGCAAGGCGAAGTGGTAGAACAGCGTATTCCGGGAATGTTTTACGCAGACAACACTGTTCTTTCAGCTGATAACCAGACCGATATGCAACGGCTGATAAATATTAGCGGTCAGGAAGCCACCGACCTCGGGTTAAATTTTAGTGCAGAAAATCGGGTATAATAGTTTTCAATGACACTAGCGCTGACGCAGTGTCAATTCAGCATCGCGAATTACCCAGAGTGAAAGAACATAAATATTTGGGAGCATCGATAAACGAAGGGGATAACTACTTAGAAACTCACTAGTAGCACCTTGTGGGTTATCGAAGGCGAAACGCAGCTATAAAACGCAGTAGAGCACGGTGGGGGCATTACAAATATGAAGTAGTGAGAGGAATGTTGAAAGGAGTAATGGTTCCGGGTCTCACATTTGCGAATGCATTACGCTACTTAAAATCAAGCACCCTAGCATGCCTTGAAGTGAACTAGAGAACGGTGTTGGGGCTCAGAGCCATGAAGACAAAATACAAGTGAAGTTTATTAGAAAGCTCCTTTAGTCCCGATTACAATGATACCAAATCATCGCAATCTTCGCAATAACGGAGATATTAAAGAAAACGGAAAGTGCGCCCCCTAGCCAATTTCCCGCAACTCTTCTATGCTACGGACCATGTTTGTGCGATTGGCGGCCGCCTATGAACTGTCGCTACGACACATGACTAATCTGTAATGGGCTCTAGTTCCATTTGACCGCATCACTTGAATGCTAACGCTTAACGCACTGAAAATTATGTGTTATTGTTGGCGTATGACGTCGTGTGCTCAAACACGTCACTGTGGCGCGAAGTGAAAGTTTGAAATACTTCTTGGTTTTTTTCGTTTTTAAAAAACAGCTTTTGTGGCTCAAATGAGCTGAGTGAAAAAATGTTTTCTTTCAAATTAAACGAAGTATTTTCTCTTCATGGAAACAGCTAACGAATCTATTAAGGGAGATATGGGCTGGGCGTCGTTCGAAGTTTGCGAAACGCAGAGAAAAATGTTTTGAAGGAGGTTGAGAAGAAATGGATCAACGTCGGTGGACAGCTAAGGTTTTTAGGTACCTAAGGTTTTTAGGGTTTTAGGCTAAGGGTTTTAGGTTTTTAGGTTTGGACACAGGGGCTAAAGAAGACTAGAAGGCAAACGATGAAACACGGAAAGATCAGTGGAGAATCCAAATCAGCGAAGGTAACCAAAAAAGAGGCAAGGCAGGACCGAAACGAATAAATTCAGGGAAAAACTGGAAGCTAAAACGTCGTTAGTCGTGTACAGGGCTGAGAAACTGGACATCAGAAAGGAAAATTTCTATGATAATCCCAAGGGAAGTGCTTTGCTTTTTGAGGCTAGAGCAGGTTGCGTGCGAACTAAGAGCTTTGTGAGTTGGTATACACAAAATGATGGGGTAAGCTTGGTCTGTAGAAAAGAAACAGAAACTATCCGGCACATGGTGTTGGAATGCGAGTGTATTCATACAAATTTACATGAAAGAAATATTCGAGTTCCAGAAGCCCTAGGATTTAACAGTAGCGTCCGAGGGAGTTAACTTCAATGCTGTCGAGACGACGAAAAGAAGATTAGAATGCTGGATGGACGAAAAGCAGAGAGGGGATGATTGCCTAGGACAGCTCCCACTTGTAACAGAAAAATAGGTATTTGGTGCCTAATAAGTTTTTTATGCCTGCTCTAAGCAGCGCTAGTATTAAACGAAGAGTACAAAACATAGGCATATTAGTTATTTTTTTGAGATGACACGTCATCACCCCTATACAAAAGGGTACCACTAGCAATCCTCAATCATCATCATCAGCGGGAAAATTGAATTGCCTTGGGCCAAATTCTACCGCGTTTATTATGGGAGGAGCGAGGAGGGAGGGAAAGAGCGTAAGGGGTGGACGTAGGAGAGAAGAAATATGTTTACGGGGCAGGGGTGGAAGGAGACTATATTCTTTCGACGACATTTGCATTGAAGCGAGCAACTACGCGGCTAATTTGTTTGCGATGGTTACGGTATTTTAATGACGGAATACTGTAGATTATTCCGTCATTAAAGGCAACAGAGTGGATCCCTAGCGAAGGGAAGCATGGCAGGGGCCGGCAGAAAGTTAGGTTGGCATAGGAGATCAAGAAGTTTGCGGGAATAAATTGGTCTCAGTTAGCACAGGACCGAAATAATTGGAGATATATGGGGAGAAGGCATTTGCCCTGCACTTTGCGTAGACAGGCTGCTGCTTCTGCTGCTGCTGCTGCTGCTGATGATAATGATGATGATGACTCTATTGTTTGTAAAACTTCAATTTCAACCAGTAGTTTATAGTAAATTCCACTTTCGAATGAGCTATGATACGTGTACTCTAAAACCAACGCTTCACGAGAGGAAATAATAGCCACAGAAATCAACTGTGCTCCAATTGTTTAGTTCCGCTTTGCTGTACGCTAAATGAATTTCTACGTTCCAATCCAAAGGGAAGCTCAAAAATGCTTAATTATGTAACCAATCCCTAAGATAAGAACCCTGTTTTATGCGGTTGGTTCTGCAGGGTGTGTGCATGGCAGAGTTACAGCTACCATTACCGACTGTGACCTTATTTATGGTAAATAACGTGTAGTGAATTTCGAAGCTGACTGTGTATAAGATACACAGCGTGTAGCAAAATCGTGAAGGTTTTTTAACCGAAGGTAACAGTAAAATTGTGTCAAGTTCACGAAGGGTTCCTTGGTATGAATGCGTCCAGGCATTTGTGGACTTTGAAGCATTGGGTTGATTATGTGCCATGACGTCGCTGCCAAAATGTACTGAGTATGCCGTGTAAAGGTATTTGTTATCGCGCTCAGTTCTCAATCGGGCCGGGATCAGTGCAATGTCTTGAGTACACATGTGCAGCATGTTCATTTCCATGTAGGGGTTAGATAATGAATGCGTGAAATTAAGCTGCGCGATTCCACAGGAAAAGCCTGCTGCCCATCTATACTGAGCCGTAAGGAGTCATTACTAAATTCCACTTTTTACCGTCAAAAAAGGTGTGCTTAAATCCTAAATGCTCAGCGTGGAGCGGGAGTCAAATTGTAGGTAACCTTAAGCTCCGCCTTCATCTCGGGTATTTTCAAATCTGTTTGCATTACCAGGGGAGCCATGATTCAGTCATTTCTCTGTTACCACACCATGTCTTACTGGCTGCGTTCATTGTAAATTGTTCGGTAGGTAGAGAGGTAATTACCATGCTTACCGCCATCGTAGAGAAAAAGTTCATGGGTTGCCCACGGCTTACTAATAGGTAATGTGGAGAAGTAATTATCGATAATACAATAATCAAATAGAATTAGCCATGTGTATTCTTGCCCTTTAGAAATTTGTATTCCAGGTTGAAGTGTCCACACGGTTCTAATACATTTTTGAATATTCGGGAAGTAGTAGAACGTTGCTAATTACGAGGACTAGGAAGAGGTTTATTTTACAACTATAAACGAGCATGTACCGTTTTCGTCAAACTTTTTTAGGCCAAGCCAATGGTCGCAGGGCCGAAAAAAATTTAGTACAAAAGCGTAGCGTTTAACTATGAACAAAACATTTCTTGACTGTAAAAAAAGGTGTTTTATTCAGATGTCAGGCTTAAAAATTTCAACCTTGCTCGAGAGATGAGTTTGTACTTTGGATCTTTTGTGGCCGATGCACTTTTGGCATGGCCTAGTAAATTTTGACAAAGACTGTAGATAGATACTGAATGTGCGAGCCCGAAATGGCCCAACTTAATTCTAGCTAAGAGCAGTTCAAAATACAAGGACCACCTTGAGGTCAAGGCCGCTTGCGTAGAGCTACATACAACAAAAAAATAGAATTTCGCGGCAAACCATTCAACATCCGGGTTATCTCCAAAGTCGGTCTTGCTGGTCATACCGCTACACAGCTGAATTTAGGCCCAACATTTTATATTTAAGTTTCCCTAAACACACATAAAAGTGTGTATAAACAGAACACAACCTTTCAAAAAGAAGTTTGCTTAAATATAAAGCTTCCGAACCGATTGAAGCACAATCCAGAAAAACATTTGCCTCCGATCATCTGTACCGACGCCAAAGTACCAACGTGGCAAACGTTTTTTGTAATACGTAAAGGCTAGGCTTAGTTATTTGCATCTTCCGTATCTCGAACCTAATGCAAGAATATTTGGAATCACAAAAATCGCTTGTGCTCACCTGATCAATGCTTTCAATGTCGCCAAGTAACCCCGGGTCACAGCCGCGGAACCAGATGATTAGGGCCAGTCCCATTGAATTTATTACCGCGTATGACACAAAGAGCAGAGCCGTACCGATCAGCGTGGTTCTACGGGGCAATTTGACCCAGAGTTAGAAACATTGTCTGTGCTAACACAGCCTTTCACGTAATGAGGGCCGCTTTATGTATGTTAGTGCATCACTACTCTTTGAAACGAATTCTTTGAATGTGGTCACGTGTTTATGCGAGACTCTCAGAGTAAGCTAGTGACTGTTAGAATATTCGACGATGTGGCAACCGTAGCGAAACGTTAGAGCAGGTGTGAATATTTGCTGTGCACTGAGTGGCGTGCCTGTTTTTTACATAGCAGTATGTGACATAGTACGTTTTAAGTATAGTCTAATACAGGCATTCAACTTTTGTTGCGATGGGAATTTAAATTTTTATGCGATACTGCTGAATAAGTTACTTTAAATACATAGTACAAATAACCTAAAGAAAACAGTATTGAGTAGTGAAAAGAACATGCAAACAAAAATGGTACTTCTTCGCGAATCAACTATGCATTTTCTTGATCGAACATCTCCGTCTTGCTTTTCAGTATGCTCTGGATTCCAAAATGAGCTATTCTCAAGCATATCGTGAATACGTTAGGCCGGCTCAGTGATTTCATTCAAGAAAATCCGCTGCTACGCTCAATTCACCTGAGTATTGGTTCCAGACTGCACTCATACCACCCGGCTGGCATATGATACAAAGAGTTTTTGTGCGGTAGAAAATGGTGGTGGCATTCTTGTGCTGCCTGAACTTTACCGCACCAGGTTTGCCGAATGAAGACAGGAACCGACGTTAAAAGCCTTAGGTGCATCCTAGAGAAGCCGCCTTCAGGATTAACATTTCAAACCTTCATGCATAAATTTTCGAATGGGTAGGGTGTCGAAGCTCGTGGACCCTAAAATTTACATTGATAATGGGCACGCGTGCTTGATGATACAAGCCAAGATAGCAGAAAAGTCTTGTTTTTGTAGTCATGGGATGTTCAAATGAATCATTGCCCTCACAAATCGCCCTGACGTCTGCCAGTAAAATTGTTTTAAGTTATGGCCCTGCTTTAGTACCAGCATATGCAACACCCAGAAGATTGGACACCAAAAAACCTTTAATCGGTTTATTTTAAAGCGTACCACAAAAACTGAGACTACATTCGGCATAGGAAATTTACAAAATTACGGCGCGAATATGATCACGATTAAGAAACTTTCAATTTTTAAACACTGCCACCGCAGTGTCCAGCTTTAGGGGGAGAAACACAATCAGTAACAGCGCGGTGGAACGGTAGATAAATGATGAGGACGAACATGGCGTACCCTTCTTCGAATTAACCATGTGAAGGAATAAAAAAGTCATAAAACACGCTTCTCTCAGAGGAGCATTTGCTTTATTCCCTCCCCTGCTTTCACCAGGTCCGCGGCACGTATGTTTGTACCATCTGCAGGTTAAGCCAACAAGAAATGAAGAAACTGACTTTCCTGCAATACCTTTTCAATTTTTTATTCCTTGGTCGGCGGAAGACACAATTTTGGCTGGTAGTTTTGGCTAGCCGCGAACTTAGACTAGTTTAAGAAGAAGTTATATAAAATTTATTTTAACTTGAATTAGCGAAAGTGTGGCTAATACGTCACTCAATGCTAAAAGGGCAAATCGCGGTTTTTGCAATACCTTTTGGCATCTTTCAGCGTTCGGCACGCCAGTTGTCTCTGAACAACGACTTGGTCAAAGCATAGCCGACACAAGGCAATGGCTGATCCGCCCCAGAAACAGGACCACATGTTTTCGTCGCTTGTAAAATCCAAGCTGAAGCTGTTAGAGAAGAAAGGGCATAAAAAGTGCCAGCATATAACACGGCAACAGTAAATAGTGGTTCTGAAAACATGGGAATGGTTTGAGAGTGCGTGGTGTGGTAGTCTCCCTACTGCGAGACCAGAAGTTTGCATGGCTATGTGTTGAACCCACACTGGTAACAGGCCTAGTGGAGCTCGACCCTGGAGAATCAGACCACGGTTGTATCCGGGGCTCATCAGGTCGCGGAGAACCTCTAGGCCCCCACCACTCCCTCCCCCTGACCGAGCCGTGAATAATGTGGTTCTCTCTCTCTCTCTCTTTCTCCCTCTTTCTACTTCTCTCTCTTTCTTTTTCTCCATCTTTCCTTTTCTCTCTCTCGCTCTGTCCCTCTTTCTTTTTCTCTCTTTCTCGAACCCCTAGAAAGGTGGCTGAAGAGAGGGTTGCAGTCAGGTTGGAGGTGGGGGAAGGCTAAGCGGGCAGAAAGGGGAGGTGGGGAAGGTTTGTTAACAGGAATTGAAGTTTGCGCAATCTTTCAGACATTCGTAATCATTATGCTCGTGCGGGCGAAAGCGTCATAAAAAAATATTCGCCCGAACCTTTTGGGAGCATTCTGAGCAAACAAAGTGTAGAATAGTATAGCTAAAGACATTTTTGTTGTGGGTCTCGCGGTGTGTTTATTTAAAGACGTACAAAAAGTGCAATTTATTGGTAAATCACTTGATCTTTCGGTGTTCATAATATTTTAGGGCAACAGCTCTGCTATGCTACACGTTTCATAAACTTCACCCCCTCACAAGTAATTTTCAGCCGCCGGCACGCAAGTTGCGCCTTTCTTATAGCTTTACTTGCTCGGTCAGAGCCGGCTGGGCCGTCTCTGGGTGCGCTTCAGCGGAAGAAAACAACGTGATATCCGAGGTTCTAACGGCTGCTTCGGCGGTGCTGGGTCCCTTAGTCAGGCCATCGAAGGCACGATGGCTGGGATGTCTGTACGTTCTTTCAGAGCAAGCAACAGGATGAACCCAGTCATTCAGTAGATATAGCTATACGGCAGACGAACTTTCACGAAAGAATGTGTGCATAGTGATTTCTTTCACTCGTGATGACTATGTTAGAAGAGTTAAACCCGTACACTCTTGTCTTACACTGTTACGGCAAAATTTGGGGATCTCGAGGACGCACAGTACAGTCTTATACACGGCTTCTGTTTTGTTAATTTGCAATTACAGTGACCTCTCATAGGTCTACACATAAATATGCACTAGGTGTACTCAGAGACTTTAATTACAAGAGCGATTATCATTCACGGTAGGCCCCACTCTCCCATCCCGCCAGTGCGCCTAAAAATTGCTCCTGTCAACACAAACTGTATAAGGCAGTGTAGCGCGGTGGCTCACCCTGTGCAATAGGCAAGATATCCCCCTCCGGCACGTTTTTTATGGACATGATCATGAGAGGTGCCAACCCTAAACTTCTCGGCTAGCAGCAGTACCACGCTAGGAAGCACCACTTTATTGGCCGCATAGTAGCTGGTGGCATTGTGTCATACAATGAAGATACGCGCTTACGCATCTATAGCGGCAGTTCTTAGTTCACCATATTGCTATAATTATTATTCTGAATTTTTTCATAGTGAATACAACATTAAGGGATAATTTACAGCAAGTAGCCTCAAACGAAGCGACACCTAAGTCCACACAAGTGCGTGCTAAATCCTGCGGGAACCTGGCGGACGTTTCCTCTTCCTGCCTAACCTTAACTTCGGTTGCACATTGCGTACTCGCAGACGTTTTCTCCGCTGGCACCCTTCGATGACCGATTACTATACGTTCAAGCTATAGTGTTACCGCTATAATTTCCCGAATGTATCTCATCTTTTCTGTTTTACAATATTGAGGCTAATCAGAAAAGTGTTTCCTTGTCCCTTATGAAAGGCATGCCATCTTTTTGTTCGCGTTGCGATACAGTGAATGGTTGGGCGCTTCGGAAGTAAAAATTAGAGTTCTGACCTTCTGGTGACGATTTTGCGCAAATTTTGTGCGACATTCTTGAGAGCACTTCGAAGTTACATCTTTTTTTTTTAATGGGGTATATCATCTCCGTCGTAGCTGAATGGCTTTGTCTCGTTCTATGCAAACTTTTTTAGAGGAATATCTTTGGTGGACATTTCTTGCTTTCCGTGTCAGTTTTTCGCGGCCAGCACAGATAGAAAAATTATATTTCTGATTGATATTTGTGTTGAAAATCAAGCTATATTAAATTGATGAATTAAGTGTGATTGTAGCAGGGAAGAGTGATTTTGGGGCAATAGAAATAGGGGGCCATTTGAGAAGGTACATGCACTTGCCGTCCCGCAGAGAAGTTATAGGGCGTCGAATAGAAATATTTAGGTGCACTTTTACAATAGAAATGTCGGAATTCTCGGGGCTTCTTCGGTGCTTTGAAAGTAAAAGGCGGACGTACTGCTGCGACGGCGACATTTTATATATGCTAGGTGTGTGTGTGTGTGCGTGTGTCGAGCATAAACACACAGAATTTTATCTACCTTCAACAAGCCCGTTTAGTCAATTTTTAAGCTAGTTTTAGCTTGAACAGCGTAATGTTAACTTATTCCAATTTGTTTTATCTTATTCCAACTCAATTCCACCTTATTTCACGTTTTTTTACCTTTTTCTACAATAATCCGTCCTACTTATTCCAAACCTACCTTAACACCACTTCACTGAACCTTACTATAAATATCACTGATTGCTCATTAGGCCATCTCAAATAACCTGAACTCGTCTTAAACCATCTTATTCCACCTATATTGACCTTATTCCTACCAGTACACCCAAATGACCCTGATTTCACCTTACAAATTTCTACTATCAATCACTGATCAATCCCTACTGCACCCTAATTGCCCTTTTCAGTTTAAATGCTTGCTTATCTTCCTAATCTATCTTAACTGACCTTGACTTTCCCCTACCAGTGTTTAAAATCAATCACTAAGAAACCATTACTTGTAATCAGAAACCTGTAATCAGGTGTCATTAATTGTGAATATTGCTTCTCCACACATGTTCGCCAATCGGCCTGCACTAAGCCGACACTTCTCAGCCATCTGGCTTGGCAAAACATGCGGCTTCTGCTGTGAGTCCTAGCTTCAAATCCCACACAAACCAAAATGTTTTTTTTTGTTTTCCCGGTACAGCTGCGCCCAACATATTAGTGTTTTGGCCAACGCCAACGATAACAGTGACTCCTTGCGTTTGAGGAGACAAATGAGGCTGTAGCATTATAAACTTGTAGAATAATCGAATTGTGCTATCTCGCCTGCGGCCTGTGGAAACTTTTGCCTACTTTATTTTCATGGTGCCCTTTTTTTCTCCGAATGTCTGAACGCATCGACAGAGAGGCAGCAGATGTCATCAGAAGCTCATGAAAAGCTTCTGTACTGGTTCATGTTGTTAAGAAACTGCAAGAGTCGATGTGATGAGGAGCCAGAAAGACGTTTTTTGCTATGTTCAGAGTGATCAAGATGTTTCCCTAGGAAAAGGCCGTGGCTAATACCTAACATTATATGAACCTGACCTGGGTATTGTTCTTGAGCATTGTCAACAAAAAGAGTGTTCATAAGGGATTCCGTGACATTGTCCGAGGGGAGTAATATTCGACGACGTTCAAGGGTTCGTCCTGTCGCCTTTCTTTTCATTGCCTGCCCTGTTGGGCATGCCGAAAATGCTACCTTATTAAATGCGCCCCGTCAATCTTTGCTATCAAAGAACCTGCACCAACATAGTTTTGTAAAGATATTAACACAAACAGGTACAGTCAGTCATGAACGCTCATTCAAACAGAATTCGAACTACCTCATCATGGCTTCTACGGAAAGGCAAAACTATTGTTCTTTATAAATTAAACAAATAATTTTGGGATTACGATTTTGAAGCAGCAAATTTTTTACTATATGAAACAATGGGCCAAATTACGAACTTTTTATGAGGCTTGATATTCCCCAGGAAAACGGCGCTCCTCATCTCTGCTTCACATTCCAGTGGTCAAAAATGTACACTGAACCTTATAAACCGAAGCATAGTGCCAGCTAGTATATGTATTTAGGCCTCATCTGTGACCGCCATATAACATGACCGACATTGCGAGCTCTTTTTCTGAAAACAAATTTAGAAAGACAAAGCAAGAGTCCACATGCAGGTGTTAAACAATTACGACCAGTCCCATTTTCTCGTGTCTGCCTTTTGTCCGGCTCCAGGGATTGTATCCGTCATTGTCTGTGAAGCTCAATAACAAGTTATTAAAATGTATTCGAGTACAAACTGTATATTTCGTCACACAGAGTTTTTTATTGTACGGCGAGAGCTCCGCGTGTCTTTAACTTACATGGTCTTTTGCACTACCTCTTTAGCACCGAGCATTTTTGTTTATCTATGTTGATTTCTTCATATTTTGTGTCTACACGCCTAGATTATTAATTTTTTTTCTTATCTTCATCGTCCTTAGCTTCGTCGTTGTTATCCCAGCTTCATTCGGTACGCTGGCAGCAACGTTTAAGGCGAAATCCTCAAATGCAACCTCAATGCACTCATTGCCCCAAGGAATGCAGGAAAAGTTCTTTAGGTCCTATTTTAACTTTAAAAAAGGCGGGATGTATGTTTTCTCAAAGTCTTTTCCTTCGCTCTGCTCCGAACTAGTATGTCCGAAAAGACATTGAATGTGTAAACATCGTAGGACTTCTTTTTATTATTAGTTATTTATCTGAGTTGTGGGTGAACAGTAGTGTCCATGCGACTGGAGGAAAGGACCTGCGAACTAGGAACCTGCTTTATAGGAACACCTTAGTTTCCTAAATTTCCGTATGGGATTGCACCCGGCTGCTGTTATGATATCGTGAAAAATCCAAATGAGAGAATTTTTGGCATTCAAGTTTCTCCGGTGCTATCCCGCATTCCGTATTTGAGAGTGAGGAGGAGGTTTGACCAACCAGTGATCTCAACTGTGGGCTGGAGTTTCGGCACATGAGTTCGATTCATAATAAAATGACCCAGAGGCATGAATTTCCCGCGTGTCCTCATTTTAATCAGCACAGAGTATTAGCCAGTGAGCCACGGTGGTCTAAAGCTCCACATAAAAGGATCTGTGCTCTAAAGCTCCACATAAAAGGATCTTAAACCATCTACATCAGTGCTATTGAAATTAGCGCTGTCTGTGACTACTCGTTTTTTGCTCCTGGTCTTCTGCGCTAAAGTTTGTAAGATACAATCCGCATGGTTCGTCGATTTTGTCTCAAGGTCGGTGCGAAAGGCGGGCTCTTTTTATATCCGTTGAAACAGCCTAACGCTATGTTCCGCAAAAGCAATCCAAAGTGTTCAGGTTTCCGAACAATACACAACAAAGTCATCACTATGGTATATATTCACAAGTGTTTTACATTGCGTACACTGAGTAAGAAGTATGCGGCAGACGATGCAGTTTGTGTACTTACTTCCCGGAGTATTTCTTGAAGTTTAAGGTATTCAATGGCTGGATACTGGCGCTTTGAGAAAAGGAGTCGACCAGAATTTTCGCAATAAGTGCTATTGGTGCCACTAATGTAATAAGCAGTTGCATGCAATCCATCCAAACGACACCTCGCAGCCCTCCCTGAGGAAAAAAGTGGCATAAGTGATGAGGCTTTCCACATGAGCAGTTTGCATATTTAGGAAACTGAATGCATGCTAAGCATGTTTCCGTTTTTCTCCGATGTGTGACCACAAATTGAACATGTTGCTATGATGGCAGAAACGCGCATTATCATTGCGTGCAAATACATTTTTATGTCACAGAGGATATTAACTGAATGCTATTGGTTGCATTTACGTGCCAACGATCATGCGCATATAAACGACTCACTGCAATTGTAGTGTATCCAGTTTATAATACGCGACGGAGACAGATGCCAACAGCTGCAGTGCAAAGTTTTCTTGTAGTAATGTGTGAAAAATACTGAGAAAGTCCCGCACAAACACCAAAAAATTCATACGCTTTCTAGGTATGGGTTAGCGTACGGTTTTTTTAAGTGAAATGGTCAACGTTCAGTCATGAACTGCGATGAAACATGTACTTTCGCTCAATCGAGAAATGCGAATACAAATGCTGTGCACATGCACTGTGAGTATAACATATGTAAACCACATAGACGGAAAAGAACGATTTAAGAATTTTGAATGTATAACAAAACAATACCGCCCCTCTTGTGAAATTGGTGCAATTACGACACGCTTTTAATTTTCCACCTGGAAAAATGGGCTGAACATGTGACTTTTTTTTTACTTCGTTCAAACCAGATCCGGTTGTATGACAAAATGCCCCAACTATTTCCTCTGAGATTCAATTAATAACGACACAAGATTGAATAAGACACGACCCGATAAAATCATCGAACAACCACCTTCATGCCTTAAGATTACCGCGTTGTTGAAAAGACAAACCAAAAATTAAGCACCCCATTCTTAAGGAAAATTTGACTAAGGTCGGTGCCAGTCCAGAATAGCTTCTCAGTGATGCGGAAGTAGCGCCGCCGGCAGTGTGGACATTTTCGCTCAGAAGTGAACGAAGTTAACGGACATAAAATGTATTGGTCCTGCGTTAGCGCTCTGCGGGCAACCTTAAGGTGCGACCCAGTCGTAAAACACGATTTGTTTCAGCAACAGAACCTCTGCCAATTATTTTCCGCTTTACAGCGTTTGCTCCTACATAAGGCGATTGCCGTGTTTTTTTTTTAAAATGTTGGCTCATTCCTTCAGTGATGTGCGCCCATGTGAGCCCTTGCCAAAGCAATGTGGCCACATTAACTTTTGCCATCATATTACAGTAGCCGCGGGTGGACATGATTGATTTGTCTGGTTTAACGCACAGAAGCTGCAATTTGGCTATGAGGCGCGCCGTAATGAGGTACTCTAGATTAAATTTGACCACCTGGCGATCTTAAACGTCGCCTACATCAGAGAGGCAATCACCGTGGCATGGATCGAACCCCCTAATTTTTTACGGACATTGTAAGCTTTTTGTAACATTGGGGTGACGCCATTCTATTTTGATTCACAAATTTATCACGCGGGAACTGAACATCACGTGAGGTCATGCAAAGACTACGAAAACTGCATTGACTTGTGGGAATGTCGAAACCACATGCTGCTGGAAAATTTTTCCACCGGCATGCAATTGATCTCGGATGATCCGGATGGCATAAACGGCGCGAGAAATACGCTGGGAATATTTTGTGATGGTGAAAACTTGACATGGCACGAACCCTGGACTACGGAATCATTTATAATTTTGACCGTTATCTTTGTCATGTACCTTTTAATTCTTCTACGTATTATTTTATACGCATTAAGGCTGGATTAGGGACACGATAATTATATATCAGTTTAAAGCTATCAGCGCTGACGGGCTACCCTCAGCAGCGAGAAATGGTACTCAGAATTCTAATCTCGTAAAACAATCAAACCACCTGTTCTTAGCATGTGTATGGTACCTGTGGCTATGTTCCACTGCGTTTGAGGCAGGGGAAAGATTAAAATGATCAAAGACAGGTTTAGAGTGCCTTTCCGCGCTGTTTACCGAACCCCATCGTGCTCTGTGCTAATAGTATCGTCTTTGCACCATAGGCTCTCGAGGGATAACTCACTCGATCAAAGTGGGCCTGCAACATAGTTCAGCGCACTGCTACGACAATTCACTTGACTGGTCCCTGTGGAGCTTGTAGGGAAGAAAAAGTACGGTGGTATCGGCGTGGCGTACCCTCGGGGTGCGTATACTGTTGCTAGCGGGGAAGGTGAATGACTACGCACGCGCATTCAGACTAGTGAATATGGGCTCCACGCGTTGTTATGCACTTGCAATATTTGGCTCTGCACTATACGTGACTGACGTTAGTTTCACTAATTCAGTGTAGCTAAATCAGGCACAAATAGCACTGAACAAAAACTGGCCGTCGTCGAATGTAGGCCCAGAAGAACGAGGTTTTGTTTGGGTAGACTGAAAAGGCAGCCACACATTCCAGTGATCCACACCTGCGTTATTTCGCACTAAATAACGGAGGCTTCAAGTTCTCGGACACCGTGGAAAGTCAGCCTGGCGGGATGAATTTTGTTCAACATCTAGTGTCAGTTGCTTGTGGCCGAGAGACAAGCCAACGGTGCGTTAAAACATCTTTTTGCTAAAACTGATTTAATTGCTAAATGTCGGGGAAACGAATGGCAGAAGAAAATTTCAATTTTTTGCGGGTGGCTATATTGCTACCTTGGTAACGAAAGTTTTAATGAACGAAGAAAATAAGTCGTATTAGAATTCACTAAAATTTTTATGTTCAATTGGGGCGATTCCCCGCCACGTTCTTTTCGATAATAGCAGGGTAGACCTGGGGCAACAAGTTTAAAAATAAATGGTTGAAAAGAAAAAGGCTACCAAAAAGAAGAACACGCGCGAAAATTATGATATCTCACTAAAGAACAAAAAATCAGTTCATTATTTTTCGCAAAGTGGATATATATTTCTGTGTGCATCACTTACCAATGCTGTGTAGAAGGTTCCACACAGTCCTATGCACACGTTGCACCAAAGAAGAGGTGCTTTGAACACTGTTGGAATGAGAGGAAGGAACGCAAAGCGATTTAAAACTCAGTAACGGAACGCCAGAAAATATTACGTGCGAAAACACTCGCCCTAGCTCCACACATTTCCAATCTTGTCGTACAACTGACAGTGACAGAAAATATGCACGTTTTAAACACATCTAGTCCTAGCTAATTTAACTACATCCAGTTGACCGATATAGTTCAGGCCCCATTCATAACACCGCCAAGTTCTTCGTTTGTTGGCCACTGTATGTAACAGCAAAATGTTACGAGAAACAATCTTCCGCTCAGTAATGTTCAACCTTTCACCGGCGCTCTTTCTCGGCCCCCTCTATTATCTCACTGTGCTGTCTCTTGGCCGTCTGTCATGTTTTCAATAAAAACGATTCTTTGCGAGTACGATTCTTTCCAGGAACTTGTAGCGTCCTGCATTTTCGCAAAAATGCAGATTTGGCGGAAGTAACGCCTGTAATCGTTATAATACCATAAATAAATGAAAGTGGTAGGAGAGAATTTTGAAAGACCTAAAAATAGCAACAGAAAAAATAGTGAAAATCGTGAACTGTGTAACACTACGCACTTCCATAGAAATGCAAATTTGGTGGAAGTGACACCTTAAATCGTTATAGTAGCATAATTGGAGATAATTTGCGCGACAGAGTTCTGAAAAAGGAAAAAAATAATAAAAAGGTATGAAAAACCAGCGATAATGGGGAATGATGCACACCGCGCATTTCTACAAAAATGCAGATTGGCCGGAAGTGACACCTTTAATTGTTAGAATTGCGTAAATACAGATAAATGGCCGGACAGAATTTTGAAAAAACAAAAAACAAAATAGTAAAAAACTATCAAAAATGGCGAACGGTGTAACGCCCTTAATTTATACAAAAATGCAGATTGGTCGGAAGTAACACCTCTAATCATTATAAAGCGTAAATGGAGATAGTTGGTCGGATAGCATTTAGAAAAACCGAAATATTTGGCTGTAAAGAACACACACGCTATACTAGGGGCATAAGAATGTTTCGCATTAATAGAATTTGTCTAAATTTCTTGAGATTTTAATTATTTTGTGCATACTTCAGCCTAAGTGTTTTGGCAGGAAACGCATAAAAAAGTAAACAATATTTATGGGCATTCACACATAGTTCGACGAGTCTAAAAGAAACGTGTAAAAGACGTCTAAAAGGAACGTCTTCGCGACAGAACTCAAAACTAAAAAATCATTATGGCGTAGCAACGAGGTAAAGGCAATCCAGTCAGGGAATAGTCAAGGCACGTACAATCAAAAAATTCTTAAGGGGGACTCATCTGTTAACATTTCTACGGGACTGACTACTTCATAACACACGGGCTTAAAAACCACCGTGCACGAATATAAAATGTTTAAAAAATACATTCAAAGTTCATATCCACCTAGGCTGCTTATTTTAGAAGTACACTATGTGAATTCTGCACTAATATAAATACACAAACCTCTAAATTGCTAGGCAGGTAGCGCCATCTCGTGGGAACTAGATGAACCAAAATGTGTTATCGTTTGTTTTATGTACACATCCAAAGCGGGTACCGTCACCCATTGCCTCTACCACACCGCATCAATGCCGCCAGCATGTTTATTGCTCAAATTTTGGCTGAATTCTGTGAGCACCTTAACAATAGCAAAGAACCATGATGGTACCGTACCTGTTCCAAGAGTAAGCGATGCGGCCAATATAGAGACTGCAGCAATACTTAGCTGTAAAAACAAAAGGAAGATTTCTTTCAGTGAAGCAAGAAGGTACCAAGAAATTTTAACTCAGGCAAGACAAAGAGGTTGACTAAACTGGGTGGGCCTTCAATTTGTGCTAAATGTTCTTTTGTAGTCACGGAACAGGTCGCACAACTTAAGGTGTAGTCGTGTCAAAAGAAACGAAAGAATAATAATTAATCAAACATGATATATGCCTTGATTATTTTTTATATTTTACTACAAGTAGTTGGAGTTCGTTGCCGCATAATTAGACCGTATCTGAGATGAGCAGCGACGCTTTTTCATGCTGGAGATTTACAATTGCATCATGAAAAATGGAGCGCTGAACATTACAGGACCACCACAGAATTAAAAAAAAAAACACGAAATGGTTTATGCGCTACTAGCAACTGTAAAAAGTTTAATGAACAAGAGAACGTAAAAATACCCTTGTCACCACTTATCACATCCCAGTACGCGTGCGTCTTTCATCAATTCACACAAATGTTTTTAGATACTCTGTCTCTCTTGCCAGCAACGAAACAGACGGAGTGCTAAACCACTCGCCCTCGAACCCCGACACTATATCGAATGCTTTACAGATTTCTCTGGTCACACTTTGTCGCCGGACTTAAAAAGTACCTTCGTTTTTGGAAAATTGTCCTGGTTGGCCTACGTGTGACCTTTTGCAAGTAAGAGGGATCTTGTAGACAACGCCGACAAAGCACTTTCCAAACTTGCGCGTTTGCGCTAGTCCACAACCAATAAGCCGGCTAATGCGCTTTTTGTTGGTACCAGACGTTTTTTTTTTTACAAGATTTATGATTGATTGTAAGGTTTAACGTGCCAACGCTTCACAGGCGATGCGGTGCGCAGTAGTGGAGAGCTCCGGATTAATTTTGACCATCTGGGGGTCTTTAACCTGCGCCGAAATCTCCAACACATGGGCTTTTTCGCTTTTCGCCTCCATTAGAAAAGCGGCCGCAGCGGCCGGGAATCGAACCCGCGTCGCCGTACTCAGCCGCACAACGTCTTAGCCACTGAGCTGCCGCGGATATTTGTCTACAAGATTGTACATGCTTGCAAGCTTATCTGACGCAGAACGAACCACATGTATATCATGTCTGCCCCCTATTTTCGTCAAACGATGGGACAAATAATGAATACACGGTATCCCCGCCGCACATCTATCTGGGTTTTCACACGTCATGTGTTTTCCAATAACAACAACAGAGATAACCGTACTTGCCGCCACAGAAACAATCAAAGATGCCGGATAGCCACCTTTTCTGAGCCTTGCTGTCTGATAAGGGCCTTTGCCCATGGAATGAAAACACGACTTTTTTAGCTCAAGAAGGGTTATCCCGGTTGTTATTAATGGAAAACGGCCAACGTGTGAAAAACCAGATAGACTTGCGGTGGTGATACCGTATATTCATGGTTTGTCCCATCGTTTGAAGAAAATAGGGGGCAGACATGATGTGCAGGTGGTTCGCTCTGCGCCAATTGAGCTTGTAAGCATGTGCAATCTTGCAAACAAAGCCATGGAGAGCAAGAAAAAGGGCATGAACAGTGATATCGGTTGTGGAGTAGCGCACATTATTGTTTGTGAAGTGCTCTGTTGGCACTGTGTATAAGGTCCCGCTGACTTGCAAAAATAAATTGCCCCCACCTCCCCGAAGGGAATCGTGAGGAAGTGCGAATGCATTTCTTGCGCCGAGAGTACACGGCGTAGTAATTCTGCCATCGCCTTGAGAGGCGCAGTACCGGCGAGGGGAGCTGTCAGGCGAGGGGAGAGGCGCGCGCCGAGGGTGAGTGCAAACCTAACGGGGGGAGAGGCGCGCCAGCTGCAGAGCATGTGACGTCACGGCGCGAGGAGAGGGGGAGCAGACGCAAAGGCGCCAGCGCGCGGTCACGTGGGAGTGTGACGTCACGGCGCGAGGAGCGGTGCGGGAGCCGGCGCGGGCGCGTGCAGCCACGGCGCGGGAGGCGGAGCGCGCGCGGGTCACGTGGGGTGTGACGTCGCTGCGCCGTTGCTACAGACGCTCCTCTCCGCTCCTCGCGCCGTTGCTAGGGGAGAGAAGGAGGAGCAATGCGGACGGCGGATTCAGGGTCGCTTATAAAGTGCATCGCACTTAAAAGGCCATACGTAGGCAAATCAGAACGATGTCTCAATCGCCGGCTGAAGGAGCACGGTACGCTGTGTTAGCAGACGGTGCTATCGGGCAATCTTGCACAGCACTGTGCCAATTGCAGATGCACTCTAGATTTCCCAAAAACGAAGCCGCTCTTTAAGTCCCGTGACGGAGTGACAAGTGAAATCTGTGAAGCATTCTGTATGTTTTCGGGCGTCGAGGGTGAGTGCGGTAGTACTCCTCCTGTTTCGCTGCTGGCAAGGAAAGCGACTGTCTAAAACATTTGTATGATTTGATAAGAGGCGCTCGCGTACTGGGATGTGATAAGTGGTGGCAGGGGTATTTGTAAATTGCCTTGTTCATAAAAGATTTTACAGTTGCAAGAAGCACATCAACCATTTCGTGTGTCCTTTTATTCTGTGGTCATCCTGTAAAGTTCAGCGCTCTAAATTCATGATGTCTCAATGCCAACTGCCCAACACCAAGCCTTATTCAAGTTACAATTACCACCTTTCAGGACCTGCGTTGTGGTTAAGTATTTAGTTTTTGGTTCATCAGTCGGTTGGCGTTGATAAACTAAGCGTTAATTGGTTTAGAATCTACCAGAGAAACTAACTACGCAAAAACAGTTTATTTTGCTCCTCCTACCACACACCGTAACAGCTCTTGGGGCTCCAACCTTGTCGGCCTGTGTTTCGTTAAGTACTTTCGAGAAGAGCTTTTTGTTAAGTACTAAGAAACAGCAAAATTGTGCGAAAACCGTGCACATCAGAATATTCTACGCTTACGGTTGTTAGAAAGTCGAATACACAAAGAATTCCAATCAACCCTTCATTAGTGTTTACTTCGCGCCATTTCTCTTCCTTCACCCGTCGGAATCATTCAGAACCAAAAGGTAAGGAGCGGAGCGCTTTAATAAAGGGTATTCGTACGGACGTGTAATGTTCTGGTAGATAGGCCTCTGCAACGACCCTTCTTCAGAAGTTTGAAGCTATGAGATGTCAGTGATAACGAGCAGATCCTCAATCAATGTGGCATCCTACGGACGCCACCGTATCTACTTCTAGGTCTTCCACCATGAGAGACAGTGACACTAAAAATCCCGATCATTATATATATATAAATTCTGAGGCTATTTAACAACGCCCTTGGAAACAAAATTGAGAACGGAGACGGAACGGCGGTCGAACATGGGGAGAACGAAGACCACCGGGAGCACGGGGGGCGTTATGCACGAAAGAAGGATGGGCCGGCGGAGGCAGCAGCAGGACAGTGCTGTAGGAACGGGCGAGAATAGCGCGTTCGGGAGGCGGTTCGCGATTAAGCCAGGGGCGTGCTTGTGTCGAGGACCGGGAATCGTTCAGGTGCTGTCCCTGAGTACTCGCCGATGCCTCCCGAGTGCTTCTTTCCCGTGGCCTCTTCCTGAGGCGTGTTCCGAGCCAAGGTTGAGGTACGAGGCCTAACCGGCCAAGCACGAGAGCGCGCGTCGGGCGTTCCGAGCTGCGGTCACTGCATCTCGGCCGTCGCCACGAAGAACGTCTTGGTGCTTCCCGGCACGTTTTCGGGCCACAACACGCTCAACCGACGCGTTAGAGGCCTATCCTCAGGGGTTCATCGAAGTCAACCCTTTGCAGCATCGAGCGGACTGGGACGTGAGCGCGTCGTCTCTTTATCCTTTGAGTCGCGTGCAGACCTGTGTTTTTTTTTTAATTGCGCGTGTGTATTCAGTTTGATTGCACTTTGTGCCCCTAGTTTCCTGTTGGAGAGTGTGTGTTCCACATCAGAATATGTGTTTTTGAATCGCTCCCAAAGCCATGGCGGCACTTTTCATTGATCCTCCTCCGCGGGTCACGCGCCCGCCTGCTTAACGCGCGTCCTCACAATTTCTGGCGTCAGCGACAGGTTCTTTGTTCTTTTCTACGCGCTTTGTTCTTTTCCAATGAGCTGGTATTTTCATTAAACTTCAACAAATTTGCACGCTTGTAAAAAGCCAGCTTGAGGGAAACAGTTCTAAACCGCTCAACAAACAAGTGTTTATAAAAAGCAAGGAAAGTCTTGAACGTTTACTTACGGTTAGGAAAATGTAGATTGCACAAGCCGTGAGGGAAATGGCAGTGTTGAAGCGCAACCTGAGGTACTGGTAATGTCACAAAAAAAAACCATGGAGGAAAATAGAATTCAATAAATAAGGCTTAAGCGTATCGGATATAGAAAGCTTTTTCTTATACTTTAGTTACGAATAAACATAATGCACTACCATCGCAGCCCCAGCAAGCTCTTTCTAGCGTCTCCTACGCCTGCGGGCTGTATACATTCTACACCTAAGCTAGCTGGTTTCGCTCGAGCGTTTATTATCCGTCTACTGCAGCCGCACGTATTCTTTCAAGACTCCTTGGGCCCTGTTCTGGAACGTGAATTATTTGCGAATTCGCCTTCTTGACAGTACGCTTTTTTGATAGACTACCTGTTGGCATTTACTTGAGTCTTCCACAGTGGCTGCCAGCGCATTTTTTTGTCTTTTCATTAGTTAAAAGCACCCCACTCGTAAAGTATGCCGTCTTGTGTGTAATAATTATGCATTGTCATTAGACGGCATTGAAAAACTAGAATGAATGCAGCAAACATAACAATGTCGCTGTTTTTGATGGCAAACAAAAATAGCCCCTTCACGCCTCACCCCATTTGTGATTACCAGAGAAGATATGACGCATTGTAAATAGTTGGAAGGAACGTGAACGTCACACGTTTTTGACTTCATAGGCATAAAGGTCTCGTGAGTTCACTAAGGACTTGCAAATGACGGTGACCAATACCACAACACAAGAAAATAATTTCACACAACTTCTCTTGCGCACACTCTGGGTGCCTTGGCAGCCCCCAGGATTTTGTTCAAGGTGCGCCTAAAAACTGATCACCAGAAAAAAAAACATTACTTTTGACTGCCTGTATGTGAAAATTATGGGTGCATACATACCTGTTTGTGTTTTGCTTTTAGAAGTAGCTTTGATTCGTAGTATTGCTATTGTGTAGCAGCACCACAAGGAATAGGAAATGTGCATCCATTACAAACAACCCAAAGCACCTCATTCACTTCACAAAACGACACACAAACTCGTAAGCTTTTGGCTCACACTGGCGAAAACGAGATAAAAGGAAAACTGGCGGATTCTACGCATAGGAGGCAACCAGCGTAAAACGAAAGTTCGCACTTAGGCTTGCATAAAGTGGCGTAAACCCTGCATGTTTCTGCGGTAGACGTAGATTTTCACGTCGTCAAATATATCGCGCAGGAAAGTCGTAATTTTGTGGTTCAATACGACAGTCATGTTTGCATTCGTCATTTGGACAGCGAAAACGCCCCTGTTGGCCATCAGGCAGTTTATACCCGAGCAGCTTCCAGAGGAGATCACGTGATGCGCTCAAGAACTGGGGTTACGCCTCCGCCAGTCACTTTATGGACTTGTGGACGCTATGCGCGCCGCTTTGATGCATGAATACACATCAAAAGCATTAATATTTACACTTTTGAAATGTATCTCAGAAAACAGCCTATTTTTTGCCATGGTACTTCTCCTCGGGATTTGCCTGTGTAACAACAAAAAGGTGCCCTTCTGAACCCACTTGTTTGCTTCTTTATCGGCTGTCAGTTTTGCTTTTGAAGCACAACAAATAAATGAAATATACAGCACACGTTTGCATGTAACGAATCTTCAAGTTGCTTTTCACTTTACTGACTAGAAAATATGCGTTTGGTATTTGGGACCCTAACTCCATTCCAGGGGGCGGGTTGTCTATCTGACCAAATCACCTAAATATGAGTTGATTTCCACAGCCTGTGCCATTTGACCTAACTCACGCTTAAGCACCTGGGTGAGAAGACGGGTTGAAAAGGCAAAACAATAATAACTGATGGTAGACTAATGCTTATTTCTTTTAAATTGTGTTAGATATTTCGGGATCGATCATAAAGAACTTGAAGTGAGGCTAACTTCGAAAAATTACTCAGAAAAATTGTGTTCGCCGGGCTGAGATCTCTCCGTGTCGCCCATATTTGCGACCAGGGACGCGCTTTTAGTTAAACGTGAATTGCAGCTGTATTCAGAGTTCAGAAGGCAGAGTGCCACTTGTGAACCAATTCTCGATGTTGTCCAATCAAGACGACGATGTCTACACCATCAGCAATGATTTCACGAATGTGGCCATCAGTCAGCATCACCCCCAGGAGAAAAGCAATCCCAATGTGAATCAAAGCTCTTACACAAAACTAACGACTTTATTGAAAACTGCCGGACAATGTTGACATCTATTTCAAGAGACCGAACAGAATTGGCCGAGTTGTCCGAATTGATCAACAAAAATAAGATTGCCGATCTGCATGCATTTACCGACCGCGGAAACAGTACGGAGGAAGTTTGAAAACGACTAATGGAAACTCGCTACTGGCAAAATAAGATTTATGTACTGGGGGACGAAAATGGCAAAAACACACGATATTCCAGCTATTGCGAATGCCTCCTACACCCAAACATGCACTCGGAAAGATTCTTGAAAGCAATTTTCGCGTGCAAAATCATTGCGGTATCGTCCACTCATGCCGAGTCGAGGAAACACATGTAGTGGAGGACAGATTCGCAATACGGCCCTATGAATGAGGGAATAAAAATAGCGGAAGAGTTTTGTGGAAAATTGCATGCTTCTTATCCTGATTCAGGGACAATTTTTGTCTTCACTGGCGTCGGGTAGGTTCTGCCTGCTTCAACAGACGAGGTGGCAACGGTGCTCAAAGTAATAAAGGAAAGTAAAGCTGCACGAGATGGAGTCACGGCAGATATAATGTGCTTTGGGGGAGACATAAAGTTAACCAAGCTTGCAGGCCTATTCGCACAGGGCCTTTTACCCTAATGGTACCAATGGCGTGAACAAACACAAATTTTGCGCTTCTACATAAGGATGGCGGCGCCAAAAAGCTCGAATAGTACAGACCCATCAGCCTTCTCTCAAGAACTTGCAATGTAAGTCTCATTGTAGTTCTCGACCTTTTTGCGCGACCTGAAACCCTCCACAGCCACGAAGAAAGGCTGGTTTTAAAAAAATGGCTTCTTAAGATTCGTATTCAACATCATATTCATCTCAACATCATAGGCATAGTATCAACCAGGTCATTGAAAAATGTGCAAAGTTTAATAAACCGCTGTACATGGCATTTACAGATTATGAAAAACCATTGGACTCAGGGCCCACTTCAGGAGTCGATAGGTTATTGTGATTTTCTAAGATATATACGATTAATGCATGGCCACAACGCGGTTCCATCTAAAAACTTGAAAGTTTCCTATACAAAAGGGTGTCTGCTTAGGGGGCACACTACCTCCGTAATTATTTCCAGCCTGTCGGCAGGGTGTGGTCTAAAATCTGAACTGGAGAAAACAGGCGTACGAATACTTGGGGGATGTCTGACCCACGTAAGGTTTGCAGACGGCCTTGTCAGTCAAACACGTAGAAAATTACAGAGCACGCTTCGCCAACTGTGCTCGGAATGTTTAGTCGCAGGATTAAAATTCACCCCCCTTAAATCAAAGTTTATCTTCCATAAGCCCGCAAATGCGACTTCTAGGTAGGCAGCGAAATCATGAAAACTGTGAGCGAATGCGTGTTTCATGGGCGAGTCGTAAGTGCTGATATTAATCGAGGAAAAGAAGTCACCCGAAGAATAAGCGTAGGTTTGGCTGCTGTTTATAGAAATTCTGATATCCTTAATACTAAACTGCTTTTCTCAGTCAAAAAGCTAATTCCTCTGGTAATGACGTACGGGGTAGAACTTTGCGGTCTCACAAAGCGACCTTAAAGGAAACTTAGATCATCAGGGTGGGCTATGGAAAGACGAGTTCTAGGGGTCACGCTTAGAGATAAGGAAATAGCTGCATAGATTATGAAACAGACTCATGTAGAAGGCATTCTAGTTCGAATTAAGCGAAAATGGGCATGGTCGAGACACGCCATGCGTCTGAGGGACAACAGGTGGACCATCCATTAAACGGAATGGTTGCCGATGGGCCGTAAAAACAGTAGGGGTGGGCCAAGGATTGACTGGAGGGAGCAGCTTCGGAAATTTCGAGGGAAAGGGTGGACTGAGCAGGCGCTCGTGTGTCGTGGCTGGAGGTCTTTGGGAGAGAGACATTCATCCTGTCTTCTTTCTGCCGTGGACACAGCCAGGCTTATAATCTTGTCACGGGAAGAAGACGACGAGAGCTAACGACCCAACCTCTGAAGAAGAAGAAGACCCAGCTGGGCGGGCTCCCTCATGGCTGACATCGTGTAAATAGTGTAAATACATTACTCGCATCTTCCATTGTTCATTTCCTGTGTCCTGCCGCCACGTAACATGTTTTGCTGGAGGTTGCGGATGTCATCCCCATCCTGGTCCCAGCTCCACTTCGCCTCCGCTGCTGAACATCGCTCAAAGGCTCTTGGATCGCGTCGGCCCACCCCAGCCCCGGTGAGCCGCGGACGCACCATTCCCCAGCCCCGTGTCCCCAGCCTCTGACTTGCCGAGACCAAACGACGTGACCAGCCGCGACCTGAACAGAAGACGACACCGTTCCCCTGCCCTGAACTCCGGCGCGCTTCCGGGGCCTTTGGACGTCGGTCTACTGCGTCGGCGGACATTGCTTTTTTGGGGCCAGTGCTCACCACGACGAATCACCCTCATCCGTGGCGGCGAGGGCTCCCTTTTTCCTCTCATAGCACATCGTCACCGCATCTGTACATTTATTTACTAAGGCCTCGACCGGGACGGTCGCTTTCGACGAGGGGGATGTGTCACGGGAAGAAGATGACGAGAGCTAACGACCCAACCTCTGAAGAAGAAGACCCAGCTGGGCGGGCTCCCTCATGGCTGACATCGTGTAAATAGTGTAAATACATCACTCGCATCTTCCATTGTTCATTTCCTGTGTCCTGCCGCCACGTAACATGTTTAGATGTTACGAGGCAGAACCACGCAAATGCAGTGTATTGACGAAAATTACAATGCTGAGCAATGCCAGCGAGAGAGTACAGAGACTGGTAGCTGTAAGTCCTTCGTCCTCTTCTAAAGTTCAACCCAAATGGCACATAGCCGTAGCTGCCCTCATCGTCTTCTTCCAACTGTTCCGTAACAATATTGCTGGTCGTATACCAAACTGTGAGGCCCATAAGGTTGTTTGCTGGATATCTCTATAACTCCCTAGGTGCCCCTAGGAAACAATGTATTAAACACGAAGCCTCGTTTTGGAGATTATTTTGCAGACCCCGGTTGTCGGGTTTGCCACCGGAGCTATGCACAGCCAACCTCCACCTTTTGCTGTGGTCCTGACGCGCTTTGCGGCCGATGAGTATGCGACATCTTCCGGTGACAGGCCTCCGCGTAGGCGATGCATCCGCATACACCGCATGGAAACTTGGACCCTATCATTTTTCCCTCCTAAACTTCAACCGCGAAAGCGAACATTTTCATGTTCATCAAATCACCTTTTTTTGCCATCAACTCATACCCTCATTTATTTTGTGTGGCAAAATAAACTCTCTTAAGAAATCTCGAACCATTTCAATGTCTGCCTCTGTTTAGGTCCACCAGCCGTGCTTCGCATTCTAACCGTCTCAGTGATTACGATTGTTCGCTTTGGGGTGTGCGCTGTGGGAATGTTTCTTCTTGTCGTGTCCACAGGAATAAGCATTTTGTCACTTTCATTCATATTTCCTTCTCTTTGGCCCCGTGCGCTGGCTAAACACTTAATTATACAACGCGTTGAAGGGCCCGTCGAGATGGCATGCGAAGGCAGTGGCGACCAGAGAGAGGCCAGTGGGCCCCGCTTGGGCTTTGCGTACCGCTAGCAACAAGCGGTGTAGTACCATTCGCCATTGTGGGTATGTTGCACAGCCGTGCCCGAATTAAGGAAACACCAGCAAGGACGGCTTGAAATCTATCTTTTTTGGTTCCCTATTTTGGTTTTTCTAGTTATCTCTCCAAATGAAGCCGCTGATTCCTCAACAAGAATAGTGCTCTCTAGGGCCATCATAGACGACGCTCAGGAAACATCCTTTATCACTGCGGCTAGGTACCGCAGTATGCTAAAAAACAATGACAGGAGGTGCCAGTTTTATCGTCTTTGGGAGATTTCTGCCACCATAATATCTCTTGGAAATCCGAAATGTGGTCTTCACACAATCGAGCGGCCATTCTAACAGCCCTTGGCCGTCGAGTTCCCGTGTTAAAAAGGTGCCTTCAAAGGTCTCGCCCGGCTGAAACGCCTCCGTGTACTTACTGTTGTGAAGGTGAGTTTATCAACCATTACCTATTATCATGTGGACTTTTTACTAGACGCAGGCACCACCTTTTTCACGTGCCCCTTACAGCCTTGGGTTTGCCATGTCAGTATAGGCATTACTTCCATTCAGGGCTTCTGCTACGGGTTTTGGCCGCCATGATGTTTGCTCTGCCCTCTTCAGCTTCCTTCACAATACTAATAGATTATCTATACAATTTAATTATTCCCATGTGAGCACTATTTACTCCGAGCTAAAGACATTGTTTGGCACCATAGCCAGTAAAAAAAACTCTGTTTGAGGAACGACCCTTCGGTTAGAGACTCAGTACCGTCGTTTTAAGGTATCGAAAACGACGAGGTAAAAAACCATAGATTGAGAGGCTCAGCCTATTGTAGCCTTTATGCTGCAGCGTTGCTGCAAAAAAAGAAAAACGTCTGTGCGCTGCCAGGGATACAGGCATAGCTCTGGTAAAAAAACTGGTGCAGCTTGAACTAGCGTGGCGAGGTGTCATAAGAAACCCCCCCAGAAGTGGCATGTGCCTAAACCCCCAAAGAGTATGTGCCAAAGAATAACTGGGAAGTGTGCGTGCATTTGGATTAAGAGGGAGACGAGATGAAGAGAGAAAGGAGGCAAGCGTTGGGACAAGAAGGAAGACGAGAGGACCAAGCTACGCTCCTGGAATTGACTCCAGCGTCAACGGGGCCTGACGACGCCTCAGGCCTTACGACAAGAACTCCAGGCTACAATCCTGGAAGGAGACCCCGCCGCGACGCACCTTCGGCAACTCCAGAAACGGGAACCAGCTGGGCTACAGGCGGCGACGCTCGGGCTACGCTGCGACGCCAGTTCCACATCGAAACTAGGGCTACGATCCCTTGGCTGTTGGCGGCGTCGGCTGTGCCCACTTCCTGCAAGCCTCTACAAGACGCGACGAGCCGCATTGACTGTAACGTGAGGTGACGTCACACTTGAAGACTTTTAAGCGAACTCAAACCGCGAGAACGCTTCTTTGACTATTTACCGTTTTTGTATTGTGCTCTAAATACCATCGCCATCAATTAAAAGTTTTTTTGTGCGTCCAGTCCGCTTGATGAAATGACGTGAGATGATTGCGGAGCCTGCCAGAATCCATTATTTTATATTGTCACTGTCAATTCACGCACGTGGACTATGGATCCAGAAAAACTGTTAGCCCCCACCGAGGCACTAGGACTAGCCAAAGAGTTGGCTATGTCTGTAAGAGCAGCCTGGGAGAAGCAGAAGAGAGATGAATGAGACCGGGAGAAAACAGTGAGAGAGCAAAAAATACTGGAATTGAGAGGGCAGCTTGCTGAAGACGCTTCGCAGGAAACGATAATAGAGAGAAGCGAGAGGTCAGGCTCCGTGTCACCCAGTGCCTTTAAGGTCACTCCAAAGACATTGATGTCACCGTTCAGCAAGAGTCGGAACGATTTAAACGCGTACCTTCAGTAATTTGAAGGGATTGCCGCATGCCAGGGATGGGAAAGGTCAGAATGGGCTATGGCCTTGGGCTTGCTCTTGGAAGGAGAGGCATTGAGTATCTTCGAACGAATGCCAGCGTCTGACTCTAACGACTATGAAAAAGTAAAGAATGCTCTCCTCCAAAGGTTTCGCCTAAGTGCAGAAGAGTTTGCACAAAAGTTCAGACAGTGCAAGCCAGAACAGGTAGAGACAGGCCGACAGTTTGCTGCCCGGCTTGGCAAATACTTCGATAGATGGATGGAGCTTTCTGGCACCGAAAGGACCTACGAAGAAATCCGAAATAGGATCATCGCGGAACAATTTCTGGAATGCTGTAATGCCGACTTAGTGGACGTCTTAAAAGAGAGACCACTCCAGGCTATCGACGACCTGGCCGAGTCGACAGATGCATACATTGAAGCGCAGGATTTGGAGAATTTGGCTGAAATGAAAGCCGAGATAGACAAGAAGTCCGAGCTCAATTCTAACACTCCAGAAACAAGGAAGTGTCCAACATGTTCACTCCGGCCGAGAATAGTTTCCTGTGTGGTGATGTCGGATATGTGCCCGAAGACTGCCACACTAATAATGCAGGTGGCAAAGCAGAACTTGTGTGCAATGTTTGCTACAAAAGGGGGCACAGGAATGAAGACTGCAGTTTTAGGTCAAAAGACAAGGCGGGGAGTATTTTGCATGCACAGATCCGAACAGCAGGCCAGCAGCAAAACGACGAGAAAAAGCGAAGAAGATAAAGCTGGAGCAGGAGTAGTTTGCTCAGCGATTGAGCAACAAGAGGAGGAACGGTTGATGCTCCGGAATCCATCTTTCGACAATTAGCACAAACTCCTAGTGAACTGGAAGAATGGCAAAAGCAAGATCTATCGCTACGGGGCTGCTATCTGCAAGTAGGAACTCAGTGGAAACGGAATCGTACAGGGTACAAGTTAAAAGTAGTAAATAGACTCCTTTACAGAAGGTGCCAATACAATTCTCGTAGACAAGCAATGCAGCTGGTCGTACCTCAAGAGCTACGAAATGCAATTTTTGCAACAACGCATCAAATCGTGGTGGCGGGGCACCGACGGGTAAATGGAACTCTTAGGAGGATCACCGAATAGTTCTTTTGGCCCAACATGCAGAGTGACACGAGGCGTGATGTAAAAGTCCTGCAAAGTTTGCAGCCAGCTTTCCATAAAGACCCCTCTGGAAATACAAGACTTCGAGAAGAGTCGAATGCTATGTTACCAGTCCAAAGAGCGATTGCAGACACTGTTCAATGGGAATGGAGCAACGAATCACGAGATAAGTTCCCCAGGTGGTCATTTAAGTTCAGCCGGCGTGGAAATAGCGGAGGATACACATCGCAAAGAGCATTTCTTTACAAGAAGGGAAAACTACGGAAGTAAAAATTATTCAGGACGTTCGACGTGCTTCATGGATAGTTACTGCGGTATTTAGTTACATTCGTTAGGGACTGGGAACTCTGCACACTTGTGAACTTCAGAATGCCATGGTGAACGGTGTGTGAACTGAGTTTCTCACAGACTATTAGGACTTTGTGGGGACACCGTGAGTGTGAGAAACGACTGTGCGAGCAAAGTTAGTGGATTCTGCAAGATCAGCCCGGCCGCCAAACTTGGTGGAGGCAGTAAGCCGTTTTTAGGGGAAAGCGCTTAAAAGGGGGAGGTATAATGTCATGAGCAACCCCCCAGAAGTGGTATATGCCTAAACCCCGAATGATTATATGCCAAAGAACAACTGGGAAGTGTGCGCACATTTGGATTAAGAGGGAGACGAGAAGAAGAGACAAAAGGAGGCAAGCCTTGGGACAAGAAGGAAGACGAGAGGACCAGGCTACAATCCTAGAACCGACCCCAGCGCCAACGGGGCCTGACGACGCCTCAGGCCTACCGACAGGATCTCCAGGCTACGATCCTGGAAGGAGACCCCGCGGTGACGCGCCGTCGGCAACTCCAGAAACGGGAACCAGCTGGGCTACAGGGGGCGACGCTTGGGCTACGCTGCGACGCCAGTTCAACATTAAAACTACGGCCACGCTCCCTTGGCTGTTGGCGGCGTCGGCTGTGCCCACTTCCTGCAATCCTCTACTAGACGCGACGAGCCGCATCGACCGTAACGTGAGCCGACGTCACACATGACTTTTAAGCGAACTCAAACCACGAGAACGCTTCTATGACTATTTACCGTTTTTGTCTTGTGCCCTCAAATACCGTCATTAAAAGTTTTTTTGTGTGTCTAGTGTGCTTCACGAATTCACGTGACCCAAGGCTGGAGAGACTGCAGCGGTGATGGCCCCTCGCTTTCGTCGGACATCCTGCTGTTCGACATGAGATGGATTTCGGAATTTGCGGCTCAAAATTTTCCATGACTACCAGACCCGTATCTATTGCCCGCAGCCTTTCACATCTCTCACGAAGTGAACCGCTGCACCACGCGGTAGAACACACGGAAACTGGATTAGCGAACCCCGCGTCTGTATAGCGCTGACGGGAGGTCTGTGCATTCCACATTAGGTGCGAACGTATGTGAGCTCGCGAGTAGAATAGCACGCGAGAGAGCACGCCACGAACGCTGGGCATAGTGGTCTCGAAGGCCGAGCTGGCCGACTCCGGGCGCTCCTCACGAGGGGAACGGTCATGTGGGCTTGGTCTTTTTTATGGTATTTTTTTCTGATAACACTATACGGCGGAACTGAAAGCGTAAGCAGCTCTGTTGATAAAAAGGAACTGACCATGCATCCGCTTACTGCACTGCAAATGTTTTAGAGAGGTGATAGTCGTCTGCCATTCCTGCAACGTAATTACCTTTTCTCTCCCCATCACCCCTCCCATACACTTAGCGTTTCGCGTCTCCCGAGATACACGATGGAGTCAATTCAATTTTCCCGTGCTTTTCACTGCTCGCGCGACATCTATTGGAATCTTTCGTTACTAGTGGGCTTAGAATTCCGCAGGGAGGTGTAGGCTGGGTACCGAGCTCTTTTTGAATTTTTGGGTGAAAATGTTTCAACGCGTTTCAACGCGTTTCCGCCCGTATTTTTCTCTTCTATCGCGAATGTCAAGCACACATCTATTTTGAAGAAAAAGAAAACCTTGCGTAGTACATTGCGTTTTACCTCAACAATGCCAAAAAGTTTCCATTTGGCAAACAAAAACTACAAATGCGAAGTATGGTACCAGATGCAGTGATTTCAAAAGGTTTCGCCCGTAATTCACTTGTCGTGTAAGAATACCTTTACTTCTGGCTGTGTCACTGAATCGAGGCAGACAAGGATAGACACACCAAAATTTTCGAATGTAAGGGCATAGGGTAAGGCGAAATTAAAAAAAAAAAACATTTTTTCTTTCCCAATTAAGGAAGTGTTTTTCTTTATGCATATTTTTCAGAGTCACGCTTTTCTTTGAAAGTCGCATTTCTGGCTCAAAAAGTTTTTCCGTGAACAAGTTGTAAGGGAACACGTCCCCTTTAGAATTGGCTCCGTGTTTATTGTCATTTTTTTCATCAAAAGCCTTTCCGCTCCAGATCAGAACACTGTTCTGGACCCAGCTGTATTAAAAATCACTTAGCAACCATTACGTAGCTGATTTGTCAGCCTAGGCACTCGAAAGACGCTGTGCACCTTTTTCCCCATTTGTGCTTCGGAGCCGCGCAACAAAAAATGTGCTTGCTGGACTTCACACCCTCAAGATTGCAACGTTAGAAGCTGTTCTTTCATTCAATGATAATAGCAACGCACGAGCAAGCATTTTGACATCATTCGGATAGAACCCTGGGCGCAACACCACCATCAATTGGCTGCAAGAGGTTGAGCACACGCGAAGTTGCTTTGCGAACACAGCTGCCTCAGAGTTCACAAAATAGGAAAACGCAGTACAGACGACAAGCTCCAAAGAAAAAAATAATGACTTCGGCGGTGATTACAAAGCTGTTACTCACAAAATAAATGACTCAAGTGGTGTTTGTGGCCAAAAAGTATTGTTTTTACCTCTGTTCTTAATTTAGGCTCAATTATGTCAAAACTGTAGTTTGTCGCATGGGTATCATTATTTCGTTTATCTTCGCGGGTAACCACCTTATTTGTCCCCTTTCATGTACATAAGTTGTCACATATACTCTGCCGGAATTGAAAATATGCACGCAGTGGTTTTTTGTTACGCAATTTTCAATACGCCAATAAAGCGAAAATTTTGGTACTCTCTGAAAAAAATCACAAAACTGTGTTTTACTCTGATTTTATATTACTGGTACAGATAAAACAGCCAAAAATTCGAAAGACAGTGATGCATGCATTATGTAGACATCTTTAGTAAATGCTGAGAAAAAGGAACCTCAAACTGGCAAAAATACATGGGAAGTATACGGCTTACCCTGTGCCCTTATATAGCCCCATAAAACTATCGTCTTTAAAACAGGCAGTGCGAGAAAGCACTGGTCCTCTGCAGCGAGATTACGGTGATTGCGCTTATCAGTGTATGAAGGTAGCAGAAGGCGCTCCTTTATGTGCGCAAGTTGTAAACAGCTGTAGTGGTAAAAAGTCACATAAAAATATCTTGCACGCTAACCTGAAATATCGATGTGATGCCAAGCTTGTATATTACAGGAACGATAACGTTGGTCGCCAGCGGTAGGAACAACACAGGCGTTACACATGTCCAAGCCATGTGCATTCCGTAGGCGTAGTAATGAGCGGGAAATCCGACGAGACCTGTTGATGACACCAACGACGCCACCGATGAGGCCGCCAGCGGCAGTACCTTCAGTGCTCGGCCCCCCAGAAACACGTCCGCTTCCATGGACCCGGCCGTCTTTACAAGTAGGAGCTTTGCGGAATGAAAAGTACAGGCCCAGAGAAAGGTTTCCTGCAACCACAATACCGAAGACCACGTACTCCAGGGCTGCGACCATAGCGTATGGTACGTTTTCCAGGCTTACGACCTTCCGGTTGTTTTTAGCCGGAATGTAGACGATTGGCTGAAAACGAATATAGGAGAAATTATTATGTACGCACAAAAAGTACACTATACTAAACGGGTACTGTTAGTAAAAAATGCGGAAAATTATGAATGCAGGAAAGCGACCGGTCATATCTCACCATTATGTGTATGTCTAACTATGATATGTCTCGGTATAAATGAGTATGGTTTTTGTCTCACTAAACGCTCCCTGATAGGGAATAGGGGATCGTCACTTCAGTAACTGTGTGCGATTACCCGCGCCTCTCGTTGAACCCGCGCACCGGGATTAGATTCCGCGCACATCCTGTGATTGCGCGCAGTTTGACATGTTTAAAGACAGATGTCGCGGCGAAGTCAACCAGCCGCTGGGGAGAGCGCACAAGGTGAGAGCAACCTAAAAAAATTGCAGCATCTCTACTCCCTGTATGATGGCGAGTAAGCGGAGTACAGGGACTCGAAATGGCATCCAAGTTGCCGCCCCGACCGTCAGTCCATTTGAGCCGTGAGTTGCACCTTGATTATTCCCTAAATGAAGCTGCAACTCACGGCTCAAATCGAATTTCGCTTGATCCTGGCTTGATGGTGGTGTGCGCACGGATGGACGCGGGCGGTCATTGGGAGGTCCTAAGGTACTCAGCGCCGTTACAGGCGCGGGAGGTTCGAATCCTGCCGGCGCTTGTGTGATTCGATTGTAAATGCTGTGCATGCTGACGCGGACGGACATTGTGCGGTCCTAAGGTACTCCGCACCATAAAGGCACCACTATGAGAGGGCGTGTGATGGAGGAAGAGAAAAATATGAAAGCTCGGCGGCCAGCGCCACGTGCACCTTATCAGAACACTCAAATGGTTTTTTCTGGGCCACAGTCGGCGCTTCTATTTGTCTTACTCCGTGACCTAGGCCATTGGAATAGATAATGGAGCACATTTGCCCACACGTTCTCGTGCCTCCGGTTGTGAGCCACGGTTCAAAAAGATGAGAATACCAAACAAAAGCAAGAATAGGGCAGCGAGGTAATTAGCCGAAGCGTTTTATATCAGGCAGAGAGCGGATGACTGTGTTTGTGTTGTGTTTCTGCGCTGTTTTGTGTTTCCTTCCCTCAGTCCCGTCTTGTTAGCGCATTTTTTTCAATTATGTCAAGAAACCAACTAGCCCCCCAGATAGCTTTGATGGACTGTGTAACACCTCGATTGCTCTGTACAGAAGCGAAATGGTTTTTCTGAAAAAACATGCTGTAAACATATCTGGTTTTGTTATCATATGTGTATGTGTACGCTCCTTCTTTCTCCCCCTCTCTTTTCCTAGGGAAGATAAGCACATGCGTAGCCGGATGAAATAGTTGGAAGTTAGCGCCTGTCTAGTCTACTCTGTTCTTCGTCCATGTGGTTTTGTTGCGCTTCAAATGATGGCATAATGGTAGGCGGCCATTCATTATCTGAGAATGCCTGCCGATTGCCATCCACCCCATTCTTATCCTTCTAATTATCTCCGCTTCATGGTTAGGATCCGGAGTCACAACGTGACCTAAGTAGATATATCCGCTTACCACTTCTAATGCCTCGCCACCTATCTCAAACAGCTGTGCTGTCCGGACGTTATTGGTCATTACTTTAGTTTTCCGGATAATAATTTTCAGGGCCACCGTTCTACTCTGTTTGTCCAGTGCGGTAAGGATGCTTTGAAATTCGTTCCCCCGAGTTTACTTAGCAAGGCAACATCATCATTAAATCTTAGGTAACTGAGGTATTCTCCATTAATCCTTACTCCCACCTGTTCCCCATCTAATGTTCTGAATATTTCTTGTGAACATGTTATGTATGCATGAATGTACAAAAAGGGTGTGTTTATTTTATAAGCAGATGTTACAGCTTTCCAGAAAGTTCACAAGATCATAAATTATGATGGAAGCTCACATGAAACCTGCAAGTCCAGTGTCGCATATGCGTAATCTCGAAAAGCATTTCGGTAGTGAAGATTATGTTATGCTTGCCTAATTTATTTCTAATTAGAAACAAGGTTTGAATAATGAGTGAGTGGCGTGTTTGGGTAGCTGAAAACGGTAATCGCTAACAATGTAGGTTGTTGAAGGAGTGGTAATTGAGGGTTCGCCAAATTTAAAGAATGCCTATACTCTATGAAAAAGGAATGCAAAAGGATTAGAAACTTGCTTAGCAGGTTTCTGTCAGAATTTTTTTATTCGCGCAGCTCCGCCTAAACACGTCCGCCATGACGGGAAGCTTCTCAGTCAATAAACCGGTGACTGTTTTGTTTAGATTTGGAATTTTGGATGTAACTTTACAAAAAAATGGGCATAGCGAGCTGATGCAGCTTGTGAAACTGTCGGAACAGCCCCGCAATAACGCAAATATGCCCTTTAAGGGGTCACCCAATGGTGGAGGTTAGCTAGGAATATTTAACTTGCGTTGGCACAAAGTGTGAATCAACGCGGCGGCCCCCTCGCCGCGAAAAAAAAACTTGAAATTAGCCCTGGCAACTTTCAACACATGTCCCTTATGTAATGAAGGAAGCTTAGCGGTACTACTAGAGGAGATCTTGGATATTAGATGGGATAATGTAGGGTTAAGCGAAGTTAGAAGGACAGGAAAAGGCTTCATATTGCTTAGTAGCCAGAATATTCTGTGCTGCAGTGGACCCCACGAGAAGAAAGAACACGGGATGGGATTTTTATTCCACAGAGAAATAGCAGGAAATTCGGAGGAGTTTTGTAGCATTAGCGGGAGCGTAGCGACTGCTGTGATCAAGCTAAACAAGACACAAAACTTCAACATAAGACAGCGCTATGCCCAAACAACCAGCTGGGATGACAACGGCGTAGATAGCTTCCACGAGGACGACGAATCAGCACTGAAGAAATCAACGCAGTTCACGATTGTTACGGGAGACTAACACAAACTTGAAAAGAAGCAAATGGGAGAAAGGTCTGTGGGAAACTTCAAAGTAGACAATCGCAACAGTCGAGGAGATATATTGGCGTAAATCACAAATACATATAAGCTGGGGTTGATTAACCCATTCTTCTACAGAAGAAATAATAGGAAATGGGCATGCAAAAGCCCCGATGTTGCAACAAAATACGAAATTGACTTCGTTTAAAGCGACAACTCAGGTATTGCGCAAGACGTAGAGGCGTGTAAGTAAGATTCGGAGCAGCAATCATGGGACGGTTAGATGCAAGGTAAGACTGAGTCTGAAAAGAGAAAGAAAAAAACTCTTTAAAACTAAGAAACACCGCATGGAGCCAGTCAGAGCCAAACCGCAGGAGCTTAAAATAACTCTTCAAAACAAATTTACGCTTTTTAAGTGGCAGAACGAGGTCAGTGTCGATAGGCTAGCACCGGTACTCAGTCAATCAGCAGCAAGCTGTGGAAGGGGTAACATCTAGGGAACAAACTGTAAAACAAAATAAGAAAACGGAGGCACTAATCGGCCAACGTAAGAACATAGAATTGTCAAGTACGGCGGGTCGGGTCGAATTAGCCGAGCTTTCTAAACTGATTCACAGCAGTAAAACGAACGAAATTCGTGCATATAGCACGGAAGTAGTCAACGAAATGCAGCAAATAGGGGGAAGCTTGGAAGCAACTAAGAGAAACCTAGCCATCAGCAAAGACAAGGTGTACGCATTTAGAGACGAGCACCGTAACATTACGCACAACGTGGGAAAGATAATAAAGGTAGAAGAACGATTCTACACTAGGCCGTATGCCAGCGATGTTAGGCGAAGGCAAGGTACTCGGAGTAAAAGCTGAACTTTTGATGCCCCATTGATAATTAAAGAGGAAGTTGGAAAGGCTCTCAAAGGCATGAAAACAGGAAAGGCTGCTGGTGACGACGGCATAACCGTGGCTATTTTTTATATATTATACTGGAAAAGCTTGCTGTTCTATTTTCGGAGGGCTTCAAGACTCAAAAGTGCTCATACTCTGGGAAAATGCAAACATTATTCAGATTCATTAGAAGCGAGATCCCAACAATCTCAAGAAAACCGACCCATCAGCATGCTCCAATTTGTTTACAAGATGTTTACCAAAGTTATAGTCAGCCGTATAGGTACAACCCAGTTTGCCAAAGTTATAGTCAGCCGTACAACCCAGAGAGCAGGCCGGGTTTAGGACAGGGTACTGAACTATTGATGACATCTATCTTGTCAATCAAGTCATGGAAAAATCTGCAGAGCACACTAACCCCATTGCATGGCATTTATAGATCCTAAGAAAGCGTTTGGTTCCGTACTCACCACAGCCGTGCTAGAAGCACTAAAAGACAATTAAACAGAGGTAACGTACATAAGACTTGTCGGAAGGCATGTATAACAAATTGACGGGCAGGATAGCACTGCACAAGCAAGGCAGATAAATTTCCGATCCGAATGGCAGTAAGACAGGAGATACTGTCTTGCCAAAACTACTCACAGCATGTCGCATGAGGGCATTTAGAATGCTGTTTTGGAAGACAAGGATTAAGGATAAACGGCGATACTTAAGCTATTTCAGGTTTTCAAACGACACAGTTTTGCTGAGTGAGACTGTAGAACACAAACAAACATTTTTGAGGAACTACTCTCAGGAATGCCGGTGGTTGGACCAAAAAGGAGATATCAATGAAGCTAAAGTAATGCGGAAAAGCGTGCCCAAATGTACTCTTGAGCTTAGGAAACGAACGATAGAAGAAGTAAAATAGCATAACTACCTTGGGGTCAGTTCTTGGGGATCACTGGGCAATCACTCCCAAAATATGACAGGTGAGCTACCTCAGTCACTGAAAAGAGAAATCTGCAACCAGTGCATACTGCCCGCGATGACATACGGAGCTGAAAATTGGCGCCTCATAAACAGCTAGAAAGCAAACTTAGGTCAGATCAACGGGCGATGGAACGAATAATGTTAGGCATAACACGGGGAAAGAACTTCATGAATCCTAGAACAGACTAGAGTAGAAGATATCATAGTCCAAATAAAGAAAACGAAATGGACTTGGTCTGGCCATGTAGTCCAGACGGACCGAAAATAGGTGGCAATTAGGGTGACAGAGTGGATAACAACATATGGGTCTACAAGAAGAGGCAGGGCATTAACCGGTGGTGGGAAGAAATAAAGAATTGGGGGTAAACTGTTGTAGTGGAGCAGCGCAGGACAGAAAACGGTTGGATGTGAATAGGAGATAACTTCGTACTGCAGGGGACCTGAATAAGCTGCTGCTGATGATGATGATGGTGTATTTTAGCATTCTCCAGTCTGCTCAGCAATACATCCGATGACATAGACTACTGTAAAAGAGAACGCGAGATGCGCTGAGTTCCCTGAGACACTTTTTGTTACGATGGAATTGAATAGAAAGTGACTGAAATGCAGCAGAGAAATAAAGTTTCCGAGTAAAGAAAAAAAATACTCCTCTAATCGATTAATTACAATTGGGCATTGCGGTAACAACAAATTAGGCTAACAGCAGGCGAGAAATAACGTCTTTCACCCTTTCGAGCCAGTTCTTTGGCTAAGTTGCTACGGTGGTGAGCCCAAGGGAAAGTGTTTGATCCTTGCGGGTCTGTTTTCAGATGAAACTGAAGAATGAAAACGTAGGGGAGCGTGAAGTTTTTGGGCGCGCAAGAAATGCCCGCAGGTGGTGAAAACAACCCCCAGCCGTCCACTACGGTGTGCTTTATGGCTCATATAATGTTTCGACATTTCCAAACATCGAGTGAGCTTTTCAACAAAACGCCTTTAGGGCACATTCGGAAACAGTTTTGTTTTGTGAACCCCGCGCCCTCATCCCTCAGAACAGCGTACAGCGGAATGTTTAGGAGAGATTTTTTGGGGGAACATACATTTGGGTCGTTTGGCCAACCGCAGTGAAAAATTATGAATGAAAAATTTATGGTGGGCTGACTTGAGCAGGGGCTGATAGTGGCTGTCACAGTATTTGTAGCGATGCCACTAAGCCCATTTTGAGTATTCCTAGGTTGCCTGTAGAGGTAGGATTGTCGGATAATGTTATTCAAGGACACTCACAAGCACTTAAATATGGACTATTAGAAAACAGGCATAGCGCCGATATATTTTCGTCAAACCGCCAGTAGCGCTGGATCACTTAAGTGATGCTTACGGTTACAAGGGTACAACGAGATTTCTCAGCCAGTAAACAAAAAAGGTATGGGTAATACTGTTATTTACCCAAGTTTTTAGTACTGAAGACGATAGAAATGAGCGTCAAATGATTTATGTGGAAAGAGTCACGTTTTTGAAAATTGGAGTCTTATATTTTGCAAACACATCGGTAAAGTCTGCATGATTCCGTACAAATGAAAAGAAAGGCACTAGCGGCAACGACACTGCGCTTAGCAGAACACCAATGAATAATGCAGTTTGATGGGCTTGCAAAGGGGTATTAGAGAAAGAAAAGGGAAATTCTAGAGAAAAAGTTACAGCACCAAGAGCGCTAAAGAATATGTGAGCCGAACTCGGAAGCATTTTGAAAACAAACAAGATTTGCTTACATATTCCCCCGGAACCAGCCTTCCAACAGTGAACCACAAAGTAACAGACGACTGCTTGAGATGAGAAAGAGCGCGAGGAATAGGTCAGTACGCTGTTAAGTGGTTTATCTCTACAACAGCGCTGTGATAAAAGCACAAAATAAGTACATAGCAAGCGACAGAGTGATATTCACCCGTCCTGGGTACCTACACTGAAAGGTTGTTAGCTCACTACTTGGCTTTAAAAAATGCACACCTGCACTTGCCTACGCATAGGTATGGGCGTGGGGACAACCCAAGTGACACCCCGAAAGGGAGCGTGCATAAAACTGTCAGAACAAAAACAAGGTGAAAGGAATGGCAAGCTAAAGTACAAAACACACGACCACAGCTTACACAAGGCCCTAAAGGGCAAACAACTGAAGAGGTCGCAGGATTCTTCTCGACAGAAGCAGTGCTTCCACTAGTAGGCCAGATAAGATTAGAGATGCTAGGTCGCCAGCACGAGGAAGCGACCTCAACAAACTTCAGCGCATCGCCAAAATGTTCTTGAAGCTTTGGTATGATAACCACTTACTATATTGAATTGCGTTAAGGCGTCACATTTCCTCGTGTAAGTGAAGTTATAGGAGGTCGGGGCATCCACATATCTCGTTTTGTGCTGGTTTTTCTGACGCAAAATCCCGATACCCAAATTGTTCTACATTCCATAGTATTGGTCCTGTGGTTAACAGTTTATATGTATACACAAGTTTTATAAAGTACAACTGGTCGCACGTTCCTGGCTTGAGAACATTTTTTACACGAGTGATTGCCTTCTGAGTATTGCACGCAAAACACTTCAGCATAAACCAAAATACAGATTTTCTTCCGCTATACTTGGGTTCACTGCGGTGTTCACGACAATAAATTAAAATTGCTTACATAAGGTGCATTATGAGTGCATATTGGCCACAAAAGAAGCCTTAGGCGGTCTGCAATAATTTAGGAACATTCTTCCAGTCCTTCACAAAAACATTCCCAGCAAATAGGCCATCAATACACCCGCATTTGGGTGCCTAAGGTTGACTTCCGATCTCCAAGAAGGCTGTCCATTCTACCCGCTTCTTTTTGGTGTAGGTATAAAGCCTTTGCAAGAATCCTCAACACGAACCCTGATATCTCAGCACTACAGTTAACAGGACTCCAAGAAACAAACTCACAGCATACGCAGATGTCGCACGCTGTACCTGAAAGAACATCATTCATACTTTAACAGTTACAACACATTCGCTGAATTATCTGGAGTCAAACCGAACTACTAAAAATTACAACACATTTGTAGGAAGGCTTACAAGTTTGGACGAATGTCAAGGTAGGAGAATGAGCAGTTTCTCGCCAAAGCTTCTCTTCACAATGAGAAGTTACCCTTTGAAAAAGTTCTGCTAGCGAAGTGTAGCAAAATGTATAACTATGCAAGAGCAAATATAGAGGGTATACATTTAGCTTTACACACCTATTTTCCAGATTTTCCGAAACACTGAATATAACCAGCCTATGGTTAAATTTTAAATCCAAGATGCTACAGATGCGTGATCAATTTGTGCCGTCTTGGACACAGTCTGCACGACGCGGCAGAAGTAAATCGTGGTTTAATGCTGACATTCGCACAATTTATAATACAAGACACACGATTTACAAAAAATATAGAAAGAAACTAACGCCTTTACCTTATGCTAAGTTGCACGCTGTTAATAAGCTTTTGAAAGCAGAAATTCGTAAAGCAAAGCAGATATTCTTTGACTCCCTTTCCTCAAGATTAAAGAAAAACCCTAAGAGTTTTTGCGTTACATAAAACGGAATGGTAAAAATAATATCACTGTTCCTTCACTTAAACATTCCGAAGTATTGGTGGTAGAGGACCTTGAAAAGTAGAATTGCTTTAATGATTTTTTAGCTCTGTATTCACACCTCGTTTATCTCTTCCAATCTTATCCGGTCCAGAGGTGTGGGACATTACTGACATAGAGGAAATCCGAGTAGATGAGCACAGAATAACTGTCCTTCAAGGATTGAAGGAACATAAGGCTGAAGGTCCTGATGGATTAGCCAGCAAGATGCTAAAGTTGTGTGCACAATCGGTTTCACCTTTCTTGGTTGTATTGTTTACACAATCGTTCGCCACATGTTCCCTACCAGATGACTGGAAGATGGCGGGCGTTGTCCCGATTCACAAATCAGGTCCACGTGATTTGGTTGCTAATTATAGATCAATTTCCATGACGAGCAACGTTTGTAAAACACTAGAGCATATTTATTATACAAACATAATGAAGAATTTAGAGTCCCATTCATTGCTTAATTCGAATCAGCACAGCTTTCGCCAGGGTGTGGTCGTTGTGGTCGTGGAATATGAATATTGTGGTTGTTGAATATTGTGGTCGTTGAATATAAATTGTGGTGGTTGTGGTCATTGAATATAAATGAACAAGTTGTAGTTGGATTGAAGAATACCTAAATTTAAGGTCTCAATTTGTAACCATAAATGGGTCACAGCCGAATATCGTTCGTGTCACGTCAGGTGTCCCGCAGGGGTCCGTCCTTGGGCCTCTGCTGTTTTTGATCGATATAAACGACATAACGGAAAACATTGACGCCTCTATGCGTTATCGCAGACGACTGTGTAGTGTACCGAGAAGTGAAAAATGTCGAGGATAGCCGCACGTACAACGTGATTTGGACAACATTCATCTGTGGTGTCACAAGTGGCACATGACATTAAACCAGAAAAACCTGTACACAGGTGTGTTACGAAAAAACATGCATTGAAAAGTATTTACGCTATAGACGGTTACTGGTTGCAAAGTGTTAGTAAATATAAATATCTTGGTGATTTCCTTACTCCGACACTGTGCTCGCATCTGCATGTTGATTTTATAACGTCAAACGACTGTCTTATTTTGACATTTCTGCGCAGAAACACCAGACAGTTCCCCAAAAAGTTCCCGAGAGCTATTATATGAAACTTACGTCAGAACTGTATTAGAATATGCATGCACCGTGTGGGACCACCCAACAGCAATGGATAAAAAAATTCAAAAAAGTAGACAACATAGCAGCTGTTATGTATCTGGCAATTACGGGAGACTTCAAAGTATGACGAATTTAAAGAGCCCTTGGGGCGGGAATTGCGAGAACTAAGAAGGGAGAAGTTGCGATTAAAGTTATTTCATAATATTTACTAGAATCAAGTTAGGATACCCCGCGAGAAGAACTTACTTCAGCCAAACTACATATCCTAGCGGCACGACCACAAGCATAAAGTAAAGGTGCCGTCATAAGTAATTGGAGCACGGGAGCTGTGGCCGAACTGTATCGGAGCGCCGTCTAGCTGCACCGGCGGTAAATAAAAGGACGAGAACCCGCATGTGTGCCTGCAGACGGCGATAGCCCATCTATACCTCTCAAACCACTTTTTAAATTTTGCTTCGAGCATAGCTCGCAGCATAGTGCTCTCGGCAACGGCGCTGATAGCAGAGGCGATTCTGGTAGCGTCTGTGGCGCACTTCCAGCTGCTGGAGAAGCGGCGCGCTGTCACAGGAATTTGTAGCAAGTTTTTCGTTCAAATATTTTTAAGTGTGTACGCTATCAGCGCCATCGCGGAGACCAGTATGCTGCGAGCGAACAATGCTTCAAGCCAGGTTAAAAAAAGTGGTTTGAGAGGTATAGATGGGCTATCACCATCGGCAGGCGCGCATGCGTATTCTCGTCCTTTCATTTACCGCCGGTGCAGCTACACGGCGCTTCGATACAGTTCGGCCACAGCTCCCGTGCTCCAATTACTTATGACGGCACCTGTACGTGAATATCGCAGCAAAAGTGAGTTGTTTAAGTTATCTTTCTTTCCCAAGACTACCCGGGAATGGAAAGCCCTGCCGTCTGCAACAGTCATTATTGTTGATAATGAAGCGTTTGTGAAGGATTTGTTGAAATGTGTGTGGTATGTATTAGTGTAATTTGCACGTTGCTACTCTGTTTTTTTCTTGCATAGTAATTTCTCATGTATGTACCCGTTCCCTGTAATGGCAGTAATGGCCATGTGGATAAAAAATAATAAAATAAATAAATAAATAAATAAATAATAATAAATAAATAAATAAATAAATAAATAAATAAATAAACAAACTTTCACGTTGATGTCGTTTCGGTTGTAGCACACCATTACCCATAGCCGCTTCCCCGCGACGGCGGTTATGAAGAGCAGTATTTTGAGCTTCTCATTGTCTCTTCCGACGTAGCCTACAATCTCGTTTTCCCCGCCCGAAACTAAAGCTTGGTACACAGTTCTCTATGGAGATGTGGAGCAATTAGGCTTAAGTGGCGATGTATATACAACGCATTGAGGGTGTTAACAGTTCACTGTTAAACGCCTGCTCCATCACCCATCCTACACCTTCCTCTGGTGCGGGTGTTTCTGTTCTAAGGCATGCCCCCCGATTTTTTTTATACCAGAACTGGAACCTTTTTTCTCACTTTTGAGTACCTGACAAAGCTATCTTGCGACATAGAGGTTGAAGCCTTTCACGTTAGAAGCAAGGCCTTCAGCCAGGGTCCGTCAAGACAAATTAACATATGGCATTTCAGTAGTGACTTGCGTTCAGATCCACGGCAGCATTAACAACTAAGCTATAGTGTGACTCTGAAACTTGTATCAACGACTCACTAAATTGAAAAAAAAAAACGAAGGGAATCAATAAAGTAGATATGACCGGTCCATGTAAGACCACCTCGCTAGCTAGTGTGTTCAGAGGAGATATTGTTTATGGGTTTTGCGGCTATAATGGGCTGTATATGCGGGATAGTCAGCCAGAACACCAGCCCGAGAGCCGCAGTCCACCACATGAACGCCACTGCGGGTACAATTGACTCACCGGAAGGTGCGAAAGACGAGTTCGGACGCAGGCGAAGTCGAGGAAGTACGCTTTATTTCACAGTCGGTCAAATGTACACTAGGTACAAGGGAGCGGCTGTCCCGAGCTTGAGCTGAGGACGGAGTTCTCCCGGGCTGGATCAGCCGACGTAGGCCGCCGGCTCGGGTCGTCTCTTGAGGGGAAACTCGCCTTGCCTCATGGTCGTGGAACGGATCGTTCCTGGGTGGAACCAGGCGGTTCCACCAGTCTCCCAGGGAGGAGGAGGGTGCTCGTGGACTAAAGTAGCAGGAAAGCGCGTCGGCGGGCGGAGGAGGGCGCGTTACGTCTCGCGGGAGAGTCCGCGATACTCGGCGTGGCCTTGCCGGTGGCTGCGGCGGCCCCGGCGGCGGCGCTGGCCTACTAGCTCTAAGCAAGATATGGGGACAGACGTGGTCCCCACAAGCTTGTCACAGGTAAACTTGCTCTCTCTGGGCGCACAGCAATGACCGAACTGTCCCAAAGAGCTAACCTGTTTTGGTCCGACAAGACTGCCTTCTTAACTGAGCCTGCACAAAGAATTAGGAGGTTCATAATCAATCAGTAACACTACTACACGTATACTTTCCAAGCCCACAAAACTCGTTCTTCCGCTAACGGACCCCTAGTGAAGAATAAACAACTAACGCACCCCACTCCCATTTCATTCAAAGGTTATTGCAGCTTACCAGAAGTTACAAAATGATGCTAGATATATAAGAAACAAACCACCTGCACAGAACTTGGGGGTAAACTGTTGTCATAAAAAACCTTACTTGGCAGTCCTTGTTCACCACGAGGGCACCGGGGGCCGGCCAGGATTAATTGTGGTGATTGGATGCTAGGTATATCCTGTCAACGGCAGACGTACTACGAAAATTGTACGTCCGGATGGGGAAACACTTCAGAACATTTTGAAGAGAAGCAATCCAACGAACCTGTAATGATGTACGCAACAGTGGCTAAATCTTTCTGGCTTATAGTCAGCAACCAGCAGAGGTAACGTTGCTTTCGGAAGTAAAGGTGAGCAAAAAGTTTATTATAACACTTGTTTCCTTCATCCTTTTCTGTTGAGAACAAGCAGGGAAAAGGTCATTAAACAACTGTCCTCCCGCAAACCACTCCTCTCTGCTGATAGATGTGCACAACAAAAACAACTGAATGGTTGCCAAGAATACTCTACTTCTGTGGAAGGGAGGAATTTCAAAAATGGTTCTGCCCCTCCATAGGACAATAAAACCGGCGAGTACGCTTTAGCGCCCCCATAAAGACGCCACGCAAGGCAGCAGTGTCAGCTGTCTGACCGGGCTATAAAGATAAGCTTTTTCTTGCAACGAAGGAAACACCAACTCGGGCGACGAAACGACCCGTGTTAACAATTTGCTGCTTGGCCCAGTGTGACACCTATGCCAAGGACCATTTTACCTTGCATGTCTTCTGCTTCACCTGCAATGTTACTACTCACCTCTACGGAACGCCTTGTAATGCAAGAAGAGTCATTCCAAGTTTTGTCTACTTTGTGGACCCGATATTCTCCTTCGGTACAAAGGGCCCATTAAAACTTCCCATTGCATGTTTGTGGATAGTCCAGGCATCGCAGAAATCTTTCCCGGAGCTGGTCCTGTTGTACTCACTCTATGGGACAAAGAACTGGTTGCACGGCAGTACTAAAGTTTCTTTAGTGTCCGCCAACTTTGCAATGCCGGGCCCATGACACATGTGCGTGTTTTTACGTGAGAAGGAAGCGAAAAAATTCTTAATGACGTTTAGCTTAGCAGCGCTGGTTAAAAAGTTTCCCATACTCAACCAGGACAACGTACAGCACCGTCGGCAGCGGGAATACGTAGTGGGTCCTCACGGCTAGCTGTCGAAATAAAAAAAAATTCCACGCGAGCCATAGAAATTACGCAGATGGTGAGAAGCGAAACAAATATTAACCAATTATTACCAGACTACGCCCCTACGCTTTCAATAAAATTGGTGGAGTCCACTTATAGGAGCTGCGATCGTGGTAGCGTCAGAGGACTGGGGGGACCTCTGCGCCGGGAGAAAGCACAAAGGCATTAGCTACAGTGGCGTGGAAGTGGCGGGGTGCGCTGCGGAGTCGTCGTCTCTGATGATTGTGGAAGATTCACCTACCTGGGCTCCTGCTCGGCGGCCCCGTTGTTTGATATCTTAATGAGGCTTAGAAGTCCTCCAACTTTCCAGTAAAAAGAGACTGGTGAAATAAATCCATCAGGAAACCTATTCCACTTGCTTCCTTTAATTGTAATACTTATTTTATTTACAACTTCTGCTGGCCACGAGGCAAAGAAGAAGGGATAAAAAATACCGTAACCCTATACAAAATGTCGATACAACACCAACGAGGGCATAAATGGAGAGGGAAACGCGTAACAGATACAATCGTAACCACACCAAGTCAGAATACAGCGTGAATAAGTTCGGTCATGTGAAAACTGGTTCAATAATAACTCCTCAATGTTAGGGGAAAAAAGAAAAATTCCACGAGTTAGTACGCGAAATCTACGGGGTTAGAGAAAGATCGTGGGAATGCCGTGTGTGACGCTTTAGAATTGGTGTTAGATAAACGTCGTCGTCGAGAAGGACGCGTATTTAAATCGGTTCCGTTTTCTTCTCGTTCAATTAGCTCCGTATCAACCGCGTACCACAGAGCTCCGGTCAGTATAATGAATGCAACTCTTGCGTGAAGAAACAACCAAATAAAAATGTTTAATATCAGTAGACAGGACGGTGCATCAAGTAGCACGGACGCGGATGCCGCTATCAAACGCGCAAGCATCAAGTTGTGGGCAATATGAAAAAAAAAACATAATGAAAAACGCCTATAAAGCCCAAGCAGTGTGTGTTCACGAAAAAATGGATGACATATCACTTAGTACTAGGTTATAAATGCTGCTAAATCAGAGCGCAGGGAGCAAACACCCCGAGCACTCGAATGCCGAGACCGGGCACAGGACGCAACTTGCGCCAGGCACGGTAGATGAATGCCCTCTCCATGGCGGTGGTACCTGCAGCGGGTGCGCTGTCCTCATATTAAAGAGTACTTGAAGTTTCGTGACGAGTAACAGCATTGAAAGGCTCTGGTATCACGGACTTGATTGCAATTATGATCGTCATTATCATATTAACGCCCACTGCAGCGCAAAGGCATCTCCCATGGATCTCCAATTATCCCGGTGCTGTGCTAACTGCGACCACTTTATCCCCGCAAACTTCTTGATCTCAACTGCCCGTCTAAATTTCTGCCGTCCCCTGCCCCGCTTGCCTTCTCTAGGGATCCACTCTGTTACCCTCATAATGACCAACGGTTTTCTTACCTTCGCATTAGATGGCCTGGCCACACCCATTTCTTCTTCCTAATTACCACTGATGTGTCCTTAACACGCGTTTGTTCCCTGACCCACTCCGCTCTCTTGTTGTCCCTTAATATTACCCCTATCATCTTCCGTTCCACTGCTAGCTGAGTCGTCCTCAGTTTAAGTTGAACACTCTTAGTGAGCCTCTAAGTTTATGGCCCCGTGGGTGAGTACCGGTAAGATGCAGCTGTCATACACTGTCCTCTTCACGGACAATAACAGGCTGCTCTCCGTTATCTGTGAATTCCTGCCGAAGGCAGTCCCCATCCCATTCTTATCCTTCTAATTATCTCTGCCTCATGGTTGCGATCGGGGGCACCACTGGGCCTAAGTAGATATATTCGCTTACCACTTCCACTGCCTCGCCACCTATCTCAAACCGCTGTGCTCTCCTGAGTTTATAAGCATTACTTGAGTTTTCTGCATACTAATTTTCAGGCCCACGGTTCTACTCTGCTTGTCCACTGCGGTAAGCATGCTTTGCAATTCTTCCAAGGGGTTAATTAGCGAGCCAACGTCATCAGCAAATCTGAGGTTACTTAGGTATTCTCAGTTAACCCTTATGCCCACCTGATCCCAATCCAATGCTTTGAACACCGTTAGGTTATGGGTGATTGCAATCACCTGTAAATAATTCTCACTTTTGACGTCCGGCTAACACAAATGCTTGTTTAAAATTTGTTTATTAGTTTGGAGTCATGTGAAACTCAGCATAAGCGTTAAATAACGCATATTATGGGCTTTACCCAATGCGAGAACTGAGGGGAGCAAAATGCACTTGGCGGAAAACTATAAGGGGCACATTTCATTCTTTATTAGCTTAAAAGGGGAGAGTAGAAATAAAACTTTATTTGAAACGGAGGTTAAATTGGCCACCGTGTGATGTCGCTCTCATTCAATCAAATGGTTCTATTTGTTGTTGATTTTATTTCCTACCAAAGAAGTTTTGACAAGCAACTTGATCACGTCCGTGTCTCCAGCTCTTGAATCTGCAAATTTGCCTTTTTCGTTTCAAGCGTGGGGCTTTTCTGCTTGGGAGTTCCTTGAGCGGATGTCTGCAACCAAAAATCAATATACTCTCATTTCTCGTAAGCAGCTACCACGCACTTGAACATCTTACATCTTGATTGCGTCGAAGAGCTGGCCGTCGGCACTTCCGCAATATTCGCATAAGAATATCGCTGGTTAGATGGGGTTGCTGAGCTCCACTGCGCATTTCACCTGAAACCAAAGTTAAACAAAAGTTGCTAAAACATATTATCAAAGGAAAGCTCCCTCGCCCGCAGCGCCAACCACAAAACTCTTCCAATTAACATAATGTTAGTATGCAGTATCATCTGAGTGTAGCCTGAAAATTGTCGTTCTTGTTATGTACAGACGGGGAGTTAATATTCCGGACCACGCGAGCGCGTGGCACGGGCCGATGATGCGCACTCCATGGAGGCATGGCATATAGGAGCGCGAGACGCAAGTAGCGGATCGCGAAAAACAACAACGGAAGCAAGATGCCCTGAGTAAGCTTCGGAGGAGCACTCTGAGAAACGGTGACCCACCATACGCCGCTGCCTCGCGTGATATACAAGTCACGTTCAGAATTGTAGGAGGGAAGGGGCTGAACAGGAGGCTCCCGGCTATGGTGAGCGAGCAACACGAACTATGCAGGGTGCTGTCCAAAAGGGCGGCCAAGTGGTGACGGGCGCGGCTGTGAAGTTCAACCGACCGTTCAACAGCAGATCAGCAGAAGGTCTATCTAGGCTTTCGCACTCTCATTCTTAGAAAGTTTTCAAAATCCCATGCAATTTCCGAGCGAAGCTGTTGTAGCTGGCCGTAATGTGTGGCGTGTAAGGCTTGACGCGTTAAAAATACCCCAACAATGCCAAGGAAGCGCAGTGGCTTCAGGAAACAAAATGGAGAGAAAACCCTCAGGAACGCGTCGTGTTGCCTAGAAACAAACGACTCCACAGCTGGCGCAACACCTGCCCCACAGAACCTCGACTCGACTCCAGGGACGCAGCGCATGCATCATGCACATACGCCCCGCCGCGGTGCCCTAGCTGTCGAAGCACTACCGCGCATATGATGTTTGGTATCAGGAACTGGCGATACCGATGCATATGACGATTAGCACTACTAGCAGAGTGAAAAGCGATGATGGACCATGTAAATGAACAATTTCAAACGCGCAAATGCGAGGGGATGTGTCCTTCAGGGCTCCCGTAGAAATAATTTCGGCAGCGTAGCTATGGTTTAAGCATTGCATGGCTTGTGTAAACTTCGCCATTTTTTTCTGTTGCCTTCACATTACCAATTTCCTAAATAATCTTTTCACTTCCGGAGCAGCAGAAACAACTACTGGCTTGCCTACCCTTACTTCGTTTAAAAAAATATAGTCAAATATATCTGTCTGTTTTTTATGATTATTTGTTAAAAGATTTCATGTTTAACACTGGACTGGCTTATAGTCCTTGCGGACAGACATCGGGAAATGTAACTAGAGCTAACAACGAAATCTACCTGTGAGAGCGCTAAGAATTATTCCACCTAGTACGGTTGCCAAAATTGCGAAAAAGCTGCTCCAAAAGAATGATAACCGAAAAAGAAAGAGTACTTCTGACCTGAAAAGCAATTGTAATATTAGCCGCATTGGGAAACCGGTATGTATTATCCGCCCATTTTACCGAGAAGAATAATATTAGTGCATCTTGAGGCTCAATTGGCGCACGAAAAACGCAGCTCATGAATGATGAGGTTAAAGAAATAGAAAATAGCAGGCAAATATTGCGCATGTGGTTGTAATTCATGCGAGGGTAAACTCCACAGAAATATTATGCAGATAAAGTAAAGTGAAATTTAGTGAGCACCACCTTTTTAATCATTTTTGCATCATGGACTCATTGTGCACTGCTTTCATTTCTGTGTACTGTCATGCACCAAATGAACGCGAACACGAAATAATGAACCGGGACACACAAATAAAGCTATGTTTTTTTTCATGTAAGTGAAATTGTCACGTGGATTTATTGCAGTAACGAAAATTGAAACTGTTTCTCGAAATATACCACTAGAGAGCCATTACTTTACCTCCTCTATCCATATTCTTTGACCTTACGTGTTCTGGATCATATTTTATACGTTCATTTATTTTTCCATGACTCTACATCATATATTTCTTGTGACGCGTATGCGATCGCTTCAACTGTTCTAATTAATTGATTGATTGGTTGAATAATTATTTATTTATTTATTTATATTTAGTTTTAATAATAGGCTACTATTGTTTGTTTGTTTGTTAGATTGATTGATTGATTGATTGATTGATTGATTGATTGATTGATTGATGATTGATTGATTGATTGATTGATTGATTGATTGTGAGGTTACCACATGGGCGCTGCACGTACGATGAGGCGCTCCGTAGTTGGAGGGCTCCAGATTAATTTGACCACTTGGGGATCTTTAACGTGCGCCGAATTGTCGAACCACGGCCGCCGCGGCCGGTAATCGAACCCGCGTCTCGTGCTCAGCAGCGCAATGCCTTAGCCACTGAGCCACCGCGGCGGGTCGCTTCAAGTGTTCTGGAAGGCTATAAGCAGCTTGTATTCCTGGGTTGTGTTCTTATTGAAAACCAACAAGGCATCATCTGCTTACTAAGCTAGAGTATCATCCATCACTTCAGATAATTACTGATAACGCTGTTTTTACTGATAACACTGTTGTTAGTGTTGCAACTTACTTACTTTTTATATTTTACTGTAATGATAATGTCTCCGTCATCGAAGAACCCGTCCAAATTCGACTTTTCGCCGGCGACTGCGTTAGTTTTAATAATGTTATGTCTAGTAGTCACCAAGAAGCTCTTAACTTCTCTCTCACTGCAATCATTTCCTTGAGCCTTGAATTGGGCATGGTACTAAACCCCGAAAAAACTGTCTCCTTTCGCATCCCCAAAAAACGGAATCCCCACCAACTTTCGTACTCTCTCGCAGGAAATCCCTTAAACCAAGTACTGCAGTATAAATATTTGTGATTAACTTTACCAAACAATCTAACCTGGAATTCGCGTGTTACTAATGTTTGTTCCTCTTCCTTTCGTAAATTATGTTTACTTCGGCATAAGCTTCGAGACGCTCCACCTAATGTTGAATTGCTTGCATACACAACGCTAACTAGACCTAAACTGGAGTATGCTTGCGCTGCCTGGGACCCTCACACAACAAAGAATATCGAATTGGTATAAATTCAAATGAGACCTATTCGGTTCGTTCATTTTAAATTTTGTCGCACAGATTCGGTTTCCGAGCTGATGCGTAGCAAGGGAATACCAACCTTGCAGTCCAGAAGACAGTTGCTCCGCCTTAAATTATTCTATTTATTTTATCACCGCAAACTTGATTTGGTCTGGAGTTCCTTCCTGGAGTTCCTACTCGCCGTACTCGTTATCCCCATGCTCTGTCCTTAACCACAATATTCGGTTCGACCAATCTGTTCAAACTTCGTTTTTCCCCCGCACAATTAATGATTGGAACAATTCACCCGGAAATTGTCTAACTCTCTTCGTTCATTACAAGCAAATGTTTAGTTGTGCCTAGTGTAATCATTTTTATGCTTGCTTTTCTTGTTTCTGCTTTCTGCTCTTTACTGTTTGTATTATTTTATGGTTGATATTGTTACCACCTTATGCCCCCGCTGCTTGGGCCTCCATGGCCTGCCGTATATTCCCAAACAAACAAACAAACAGACAAACAACTTAATAAATAAATAAATAAATAAATAAATAAATAAATAAATAAATACATAAATAAATAAATAACTAATAACAATAAATAAATAAATAAATAATAAATAAATAATAAATAAATAAATAAATAAGTAAATAAATAAATAAATAAAAATAAGCACGTGCAAAAACTGCACACAAAGGTACTTCGTTTCCAATGTAAGAGGTCCATGCTCCGTCGAGTTTGTTGCCGAAAGGTCTGCGGTGAAAATTGTTGGACAATAGTTCAGGGAGACGGGCAATCTTGGTGGCCTTCTTCCACTTGCTATCGTTTGAACCATGTGGACGATTTGATATACAGCCACCAGGAAAGTTGCCGTACCTGCACCCTACAAGAGATGAGAGTCCGCTAGAACTTGTGCACTCGTACAGATTCACCGTGTTTGTTGCCATTTATTTCTTACAGAACTTCGGTTGAGTCGGCCTTATCGCAGTCATCGCCATGGGTATCACACTGATAGCGACACCGTGCACGCAACCATAAGCGTCATACCTATTTTAGTATTTCAATTTTTCCCTTGATCAGGAAAGAAACAAAAATGAAAGCAGAATATGAGGGTTCGTTGTTTTTCTCATGAGCAATACCGATTTACTGGTCATTCAACCATCGTGAAGATAATGTCCTACCGGTGCAGGCCAGGAATGGTGTCCGCATAATCACTCTCTTTGTCACAATCCTACTGCTGCGTCTCACTCCAATTACACTCAACAGCCATCATATAAGCGAAACGACAAAATATCAACTCCCTTAGGACAGCCCAAGCCAGATATTGAAGTATTATGACTCGTACAGACACGGCAACGCCGTAGTGGACAACAAATGGAATTTGACGGATTCGCTGCTGAGTGGTGAAAATGGCTGGATGCGATTCGAACAACTCCTTTTAGTGCGAAATCTTTTATTTATGACTTTAAGGTTTCTCACTAATGAGAACCAAGTGCAACTTCTGAAGGAATCACAATCTCCGCACATCCTACGTTGACACTTGAGCAGCCGGAAAGGACAAGCTCCACTTCTTGGCGTTCACTGATAGCTTGTCGTTTGGCACCATTAAAATCTTAGAATTAAATATACTAATGCATAGTGTTTAGACCCAGCTAGAAATATGATGATGGTATGTTCAATCCGGTCGTAGGTTTTGATACATCTGCATGAAACACAGAAAAGTTGAAGCTTGAGCCGGTTGGTACATAACTTTGAGAGTAGGGGGAAGCGCAATGAACGGGACTTAGCGAAGACAAGACAAACGCAAGCGCTTGTGTTTGTCTCGTTTTTGCTTATTCTCGTTCATTGCGCTGCTTCCTACTCTCAAAGTTACACGAAACATTTCTGGCGTAGTCTTAGGGCCGTTGTACAAGCATAAATAAAGACAATAGACCGATTCCGGGCCGGTTGTGGCGGTCCCATTCGACATCTGCCTTTGAAATTTCCTTCCAGCACTGTAAACTTCACATACGGTCACCTCCCCAGTTTTTAGGTTGCTTCTGTGCATTAACGCGAAACCGTCGAAAGGTGAAACCTGTATTCATTCATTTGAACAGTGCTTTCTAATGAGGTTTTCCTCGCGGTTTGCCGTAATTCTGGCCAGTTTCATTTGGTCGGTTGGACACCATCACATTCATGCTAAATACGTTAAATGGCTTCAACTGGTCTCTAAACAGCGCAGCATCATAGTGGAACCATTCAATTCTGCAGCTTTTTTTGCTTGTTGTTTCAGAATGTGTGCTTAGTGTTCAAATATGTGATACGGAAGGCAATTTGCACATGAATAGCGTCCCTACACTAGAGCTCCATTACACCAAAGTGGAGATGTTGGGTGTTCGCTCTTCCCTGTATCATTCACACTATGTAAAGACCATTTATATTGAGGACCTACCTATGAAACAAGAGCTACAACTTGTTTTCAATTCAAGAAGCTCATACGCTGCGGAATACTTTATTACCTGTAGTACAGCTACGCAGTTATTAGGGCTATATAATGCGGAAAATGTTATTGTAATTTATTTCACCGGCCCTATGAATCGGTGCGACATAGGGCTATTTCAACACGAAAGATGGTCTCGGTGGAGTACTTACTTTAGAATGAACAAATGGGAACAGCACCGCCAGAAGACACAACCCAACGTAAGGCGCCGTAAATGCTGAATTGGCCATCATAAATACCTGAAAAACAAAACAAACGTAAGAAACTGAGAAAACGTGGCAGACTACTGATACTCCTTACCAGATGGTCTAGGCAGCAGACAAAGACACACCGATAAAGCAGTTTATGCCAGAAAATGATTAGCGAAAATCCACAATGAAGGTTGATGCTTCTTCGCCGTTATCTTTATTGTTTCTGCGAGCAGGTGGCCCCTGGGATATTCGTTTCTATTTGCGGAATTGTTTGGCCTAGTCAAATAGTAATCCAGACTTTTATTCCTCTATCGGCCGGAAGTAACAAAAAAAATTGTGCCTAGTAAGTTTTTTGTAAGGACAGCGGTAGTGTTAAACAAAAAGTGTAAAATATATCTAGATTGGTTTTTCAGTGTGTTTAGTAAGATGACACACGTCATCACCCTGTTACAAAGAGGATACCACTATCAATGATCAATCATCATCATCTGAGGAATTTAAGAGAAGGAAGCACTCCCGGCTTCCTCAGTCCAATTTAAATGAAATAAGGTTTGTTTTTGCGACTCTCGGACTTTCAGGACTGCTCTTTTATTCGGTCTATTTTTCGGTCCCCTCAAGGTCCGAAAAAAATGCGCGCCAATCCACCCGGCTCCACGTGGCTCCGAAAGAGGTATTCTTTGGCAAGGTTAAATCGATGCAACTCTTTTAAAGCTAAGCTTTATTACTTTCGTCCAGCGGTTCGCAATTAACACGTTTACTCTCTTGGGAAAATGGGCAAGTCAACCTTTTGACCGGAGACACTCCCGGCGACACACCCCTCGAAGCGCACCGCGTGATTCGCCGGGCCCGATGCCGGTGCTGCGCACAAGGCCCCGTTTTAAGTCGTTCTGGTCAGATCGTGGCCGCTCCCGTCGAGGCGGGAGCAGCCGCTCAGCTGATCGATAGCCGACCAAACCCGCAGCCTCCCACACATGCACCGCTGTGTCGTGTCGGTATGTGTTACTCATCTAGCGCCGCGTTCGCCGTGAAAGAGAAATGCCGCGTTCGCCGAGCATGAAAGCGAGGCAGGGCCTCCTCCTGCAAGCGTGTACCGGACCGAACAGCTTCGGGGCGTGGTCGGCAGTACGGCTACATCAAAGGCTAACCAAGCGAAACCAAGACTCAACCAGACTAAGCCAAGCTTTTGCATTGCATATCCGAGATTGCATTGCCTTGCATTGATCCCTAGAGAAGGCAAGCGATGCACGGGGCGGCAGAAAGTAAGATGGGCAGATGAGATGAAGAAGTTTGCGGGGATAAACTGGTCACAGTTGGCACAGGACCGAGGTAAATGAAGAATAATGGGAGAGGCCTTTGCCCTGCAGTGGGCGTAGATAGGCTGATGATGATGATGATGATGATCCGAGGTTAGCTGAGCTAAGCCGCCACCATGTTTACTTTTTTTAATAAAATAAAGGAAGCTCTAACCCGGTGTTAGACGATCTCACTCCTCATCCACCCCTATCGCCGCTGACGGAGGCGACGAGATCGGCGGCAGAAACGAAGGAGAAGTATGATGCCATGCATTGCTGTGAGCTTCCTTTAATTTTATAACTCCTAGCGCATGCTCAAGTCGCGTACACGGCCGCTACACGTGCCATGGGCTGCGCGCACAGTGGCGCCAAATGTCACGTGACGCTATCACGTGGCATTCAGCGAGAGGGGGTAAACCCGCACATGTGCTTGGTGTGTACTCCGTCTGTCTTCCACGTCTCCGCGTGGGCTCGTAGCTCAATCGGTACGACAACGGGCTCTCCCTCTGTTTCTCTATTCGTTGCAGGTTCGATTCCTGCCGGTGCCAGTAGCTGCTTTTATTTGTTCGCGGGAGTTTTCTGTTGACTCCAACGGTCAACAGATCGCGACCACTGGTGTTACCTCTACCCCTTGGAGGGTAGAGGTAAAAGCTTCGCTTTAAGATCGGTCGACTACTGTATATGTGCACTGAAAACAGCGTTCCGACAAACACGCACGCGCACGCACGCCACACACACTCCCGCACACACACACAGATACAGAAACAATAAACGAGCAGGATGTGCTCGTTTTTGATTGAGATTAATCCTGTAGGAAACAAAGAGGAAAACTAACTCAAAAAAGAAAGTAACTTACAGCGAAGCGTCAGAACATAAAATTCTCCAACACGGTGGATCAATTAAACGACGGGATTTGTAAAATAGATCAACCGAAGTAAAACAAACCAGATTTGTGCGTACAACATGGCACTCATCGAGGAAACATTGGTAATTGAAGGAACCTTGAAGGGTACAAAGAGGAAGCTGGCTATTGGCCGAGACAGAATGTACGCAATCAAAGACGAATAGGGTAATATTACGCAAATATCTACGAGATAATAAAAAATGGCGCAACTATTATACCGCAGGCTATGCGCCAGCGACATTGGGCCAGAGCAAACTTCTAAGCCTACAGGCTTAGTTTCGATATTCCGCCAATGAGCAAAGAACCACAAAAGGCGCTTACGGTTATTAAAAAAAGGGAAAGCTACATGCGATGACGGCCTAGCCGTGTACCTTTTAAAATAGGGTGAAGATGCAATGCTAGAAATTTTGCTAAACAATTCTAAGATTGTTTAAGGACATTAAAGGTACGCAAAGCCTGGAAAAACGCCAACGTAGTTTGAGTTCACAAGAAGGGAGATAGAAAAAGATTGGAGTAACTATAGACCAATCAGCCTACTGTCTGTTGTATACAAGCTGGTTACCAAGGTAATAGTTAACTGCATAAAGGACAGCCTAGATATCGAAAAACCCAGGAAACAGGCTCGTTTTAAAAAGGGATACTCTACAATGTATCACATCAATGTCATCAAACAATTAGCAGAAAAATGCGTGAAGTATAATAAACAGTTTTACATGATATTTATAAACTATAAAAAAGCGTTTGATTGACTCGAAAAGCTGCAGTTATGGACACCTTAAAGGACCAAGGAATAGAGGAGACCCACTCAAGTATCTTAGTAATGATAGGAGGAATGCACGGGCACGATAATCGTTCCCAAGCAAAGCAACAAATTCCCGATCGGAGCAAGAGTGCCACAAGGAGATACCATATCTCCAAAATTGCTAACAGCGTGCCTAGGGAGGGTGTTCAGGAAGCTTGAAGGGGAAAACTTGGGTTTACGGATGAACGGAAAATATTTGAGCCATTTGGGATTTGCACCATAAACTACAGAGATCTTCTCCCTGGGGCTAAAGATCTTCTCCCTGGCTAAAGATAAATATGAATAAATCTGAAGTGAGGAAAAATAAACATACTAGACGTCTCTCTCTCTCTCGTTGGTCGTCGCACCAGACGCGTATTCTGGAAGTCGTGGGTGCGGATTCCACCCGGCGGGCATTTTTTCACCAATTTCTGTCTCAAAAAAATCCTTGATCTGTGATTGTGACCTACCGCATTTTCCCCTTTGCTTTCCCAGGTTTTCTTGACTGCCAACCCTTATTTTTATATATATATATATATATATATATATATATATATATATCAAAAAGTAGAGTCCGACGCAAGTCTCAAAAACAAAAACAAACATGTTTACTAACGTTTCGACTGGTGGTCCAGTCTTCATCGGAGTAACCAATATATATGTGTGTGTGTGTGTGTGTGTGCGAATGTATGTAAGCACTGCTTACGCTTAAATACAATCTGAGCATCTGTGCGGTGTAACTTTTCACGAAAGCAGCGAATTAGTAGCAGTGTGTGTGATGGTGTCTTGATACTTGTGAAAATCCAGTCTTTTTGCGTTCAGGCAAGGTTTAAACAGAAGGCAGCAGACTAAGGAGGCGGTTTCTTGTGCATCATTTGCATTATTACCGAGCTATCTTTCGCTCTTCTCCCTTGACCAGTGTCGAGGGTGGTGCGATCTATGGATCCCGTTGAGGCCGTAATTTTACATCGAAAACAACGGGAGAATCTGCTAATAAGGGTTCTTTTGGCTAATGAGCGGCCTATAAAGTAAGGCCGTGGAAACGCACGCTGTAAAAACCAAAAGAAATACGGCTAGGAGGTAGCGACACTGAACACCTTACTGAGCTTTTAGCGGCCTTCCCCTTCGAGCCAAGTGACATATATTCTTCCACGTATCAGCAAAAAAAAAGCGCGAGCTCCCCTACCAGTAAAGGTAAGGGCTAAGAAGTCCTATTATTGTAACGTTTGCTACCAACCCGGTTAGTATTTCTTTTGTGCGTTGTTTGATTGAAGGTAAGGTTACACGTTATTCAGATTATATTCTCATTAGATGTACAGCAGCACAACAATTTTTTATTTAAAGATATTCATAGATATTTTGTAGATTTGGCACTAACTTAAGTAGCTTGAAATATTTCCGCTATCTTTGCCTGTTTCGGCTGTTTTGGCAGTGTCTTCGTTTCTAGTTTTAGTTATTGTTTTGTTGGAGTTAGAACCCGCAATCTCTTAAGTACTGTCTGTGCTTATAACTTTATTTATTCAACCCATTCTCTGTCACGGCTGCATCGTACTATGTTACGTACATTTGCTTGACCTCTTTTCTTCTTTTCGCAAACAGCGTTTGTTCGCCGTAATGTTTAATTAAGTATATCCTGCTAATTATATCATGTTTTATGATAGCTACTGCAATTTAATTATTTTCTTGTTTACATGCTACACATCTTCGTAAACAGTGTATTTGTTTGAAATATTTCTGTACTTTATGTGATGCCCTGTAAGACACGCTGTGAATCGGCTTCTGAGCCCTTGTCAAGTTTTTTTTAGCAATGTTATCCGAGAAATCCATCTAGATCCCTTTCTAGTGCATAAACTGAATTGAAGTGAATCTGCGGTAGCAGTCACTAAGCGGCGGTGTGTCTCCCTGGAACCCGTTGTCTTAACGGGGTAACCACTTCTATATGAGCTTAACTAAATACGGATTAAGAAAATGAAGGAATATATATAGTTACCCTTGTTAAGGATCCCAGGTACACGCAAATGGTACTGTATACTGTCATGATGACGCCTATAACAAAAGCTGGAACAAAACAATGTACCCTTTAACACTGATTTCTCGCGACAAAATTTAGTTGTTTGATTTAAATATATTCTCTTTGCATTTTATTATGACAGAATACTTTTGTAATTAACACGTAAAAATGAGAACTCAAGTATCAATGAAGATAAACGTATCAAATTCAAATATGAACTGTACTGCCACAAAAATGCTCTAAAACGGAAATGCCGCTTTTTACCGAACTGTATTTTTACAGTAATCTTTTTATTTTTGCTCGTTATAGCCATTTTTGAGGAAGAAGCACAGTCTGTAAAAAAATTAAACATTTTTGTACCTCATTCTGTAATTCCCATGGTAAAATGTAATTGGATGGGACATAAAATTTTACTGTCGCTCGACAGCGCAAGCCTACATGGTTATTGAATGTTTTCGACTTTTATGAGGAGATTTTTTCTAAAATACCCTTTCTTAAAACATTCATAAATTCTTTTGAATTTCATTCATGTAAACCTCGATACACTGGCTCTTGAGCGCCTTACATTTGGTAAAACAGGGCCATTTAGAAACTTTTTTAAATCCCTTCTTCGTATCTCACTTGTGGAAATTTTTTTCTTTTAACACTGTCAGCATTTTGTTTCGCGGATCTATTAATTATAAAACTACGTTTCATCTTGCAACGTTTTCATTTAAAGTTCACGCTGTTTACTTACAATGTATGTTTGTGAATGCAAATATCTCACTCATTTTTAGTTTCAATCAGTGGAAGTAGTAAATGTAAACGATGAAGTCGCCTCTCACCCAGGCTCCTTGTAATCAGCAACACACGTTGTTCCGCTCTTTTGGATCGTGGAGGGATCACATCCACAAACATGATGGCAGCTTGAGAATTGATTGTAGAAGAGACAGTGCTGTGGAGAAAGTATCTGTTGAGCCAAGTTCAAACATTCGCATAAATCGCCTTGTCTAGTTGTTTTAGGACAAGTTAGCCAAGGTGGAATAGTTCTAATAGAACTACTGCATCTGGTCGAAATAAAATTGGAGGTGCAAGTTAAGCATGCGCAGCGAAGCACGAAGAATTTTTATCGTGTGTTTGTTGATTATCAGGTAAACTAATACGTCTTAACAAAAGAAACTCCCCAAAACCCCAGAAGGTAACTCCGGGTGGTTCTTTCGCTCTAGCCTACTGGAAAACATACATTAATAATTCTGAACACCACCAAAACTTTCTTGCGACATATTAGCACCATGACGCTATTAGAAGGAAGTACTTTTGAAAAGAGTCTTTATCAGGAAGAAAAACTGTGCCACAGGTTCAGAGGTATCTGCAAAATCCGTACCGAAAAATTAAATGGGAAGAAATTAACATTTTGAAACGTTATTAGCAGGAACTGCATGTATGTTATATTCATAGTTTATGCTCCATAACTTTGGTTCAAAACAGTTCTTTGACATTTTTTCACAATGATTAAGAGTTCTTGAGAAACTGTAACCCTGGCTTTGTAAGGAATGTCGCAGGTCATAAAGGGTTACGGTAGTTATGCTATAAAACCGAAGTTCTGCTTCGGTCTCCCTTTGTTCTCGCTACGAGATTGACACGTGATTTTAAGCATGGCGCTATCAAACAAAAATGGTTCCTTGAGGTCACTGAGCACATCCAATTATAATACCTTTTAATATGTTTAATTACAAAAATGAAGCTTGCAAAGCAACACTATGCCTTTATGAATTGAGGTTTTCTGTGGCATTAATATTGTCACAGATGTAGCCTACGTGAATCCTTTTTTGTGTCCTGTAATATTTCGACTGTGCGACGCGCATTCATTTATTAATTCGTTTGTGCCTTTGGGTGAATTCGCACAGGACAACGGCGGTCCAAGTTTGAGCAAGATGGGCTCCTGCAAAACTGAATGTAGTGCCAGCAGCGTCGACTGCAAATCTCATTTTTTTGCCGAGAAAATGTGGCATCCTCTCCGGGTGTTTAACGCTGCCTAACTCCGTTCAAGGTTACTTAAAGGGTAGACTGTCCGAGTTACGCAGTAGGCTAGGAGTAGCATACCCTGTTACGGGGGCTTTCTCTTTTGTTACAAAAGAACACCCCTGATATCAACCAAGCAAGAAAATATTGGCGCAGCTACTGGTAATGAGGCTGCATGTGATGAAGGCGGCACGGCCTCAATAGCACAGAATTGGGTCACTCAGAAAGGTATACCGCCACATTCCCAATACGATCCGAATATCTAAGTCGCAAACTATCAAATTCCCAAGAGTTATAAGCAAAAATTATACCCGATGACGTTACGTTGTTGATTAGCGTCTATATTTTGTGCCGCAGAAGATGTCAAAGGAAGGTGCGGCGCAGGTATCATTGTAAATCGACAGAGTATTATTGTGTGAGGAAGCTGAAATCATGAGTTTATCAGCAAAATAGGTTTGAAGATATGAGTCTATATGTCAGACTGCTATAAACATTATTTCACAGAAAACAATAACAGATTCTTTTTTATAGTGTGTGGATATTTCTTCATGCAGCCTTTGGCGATCTGACTATTTTGGGTACAGACCACTTAGCACGCCTAATAGGGGTACAAAAAACGCTTCATTACGTAAAATAGACCTTAAAAGACCGGTAACGCAGTTTTAAGTTTAGTAATGGCAAGTCAGATTATGTCAATATTAGATGCTGAATTCTCATCAAACTAAACACTGCACTGAAAATCGTAGAAACCTTACCGCTCCCCTCCAAAAAAATAAAGAAAAGTTATATTCAACCATTCAACAGAAATCCTTCGTACTTTGTTACATTAGTGCTTCATGCGGTGCTTTCAATTGCACAAAGGAGTGAGTTCAACAGATTATATGTCCACAGTTTTAGGCTACAAACTAGACGTGTATGCTCATTTAGCTGAGGACGAACGTGCCCATGTGGAAACAGTGCTTGTGATGTTGTAGAGCGCGGTATATAATTCTAACCTTGTTTCAGCGCACACCACTCCAGCAACAAATAGTCCAGACATGCCTGGGACGCCTATCAAGTATTTGTTAATATAATAGGGAACGATCTGAAAAATCAGGAAGAGTTTGTATTACAAACATCAGCATAACTTCTGGTTTCGAATTAAGCATTGTATGTGGGATGAAAAAATACTCTCAGGACCTTTCCGAAACATACACACTAAGTTTTCTCCAGATAATTAGGGTTGTAAAAACCAACTTGAGAGAAAACGTATCTTCTCAAAGTACCGCAAACGCAAATATGACTGTTTACATATTAAAAATAAAGAATGCAGCTACAGAGACAGCCTCTTCGATGGTATTCTCGTCACCGATTGCTTTGCACTTTGAAAGATTATTACAGTCGGACGCGGCCCAAACCACACTAATGTTTGTGTACAATGTGGGGGGAAAGTACTATCACGGCTAAGCTAATGGACCACGTAAACGCTCTATAACACACCACACACAAACACAAACGAATGAAGGCAATATACCGCGAGACATATTTAAATTACACTACAATAGTTAGCCATGAAGAGCTGCCACTTACGGTAGAGGCACCCCCGTAACGCATTCTTTCCGTAAAACATGCGGTAACCGGAGTAAAAATTATCGGCAAAATTATTGAACACCTTAGCTTTACCAGAAAGATGTCTTCGAGTCAAGATGATTATATGTATAAATATCTGCGGAGAAATTACTCTGTGAGTCACTGAAAATATGATAGTTTTCATGCGTTAAACAGAACACTCGGGAAAATAAAAATTCGGATAATTGAAAGTTTCGCATAATTCAAACCGATTTCTAAATTTTCGTCGGCCCGCCATGTTTCCAATATATATTTTAAAGTAGCCTAATTCAAACTCCTCCGTCGCGTAAATTCGTTTAATTCGTACTGTCTCCTTGTCCTTGCCCGAAAATAGCGGCGGCATTTGTAGCTTCTAGCGGCACATTTGCATCATTGAATCACTGACGGTTACAAATGAAGCCAATTTCCTGCATGCGCGTGTCAAAGCGAAACTTTGTTGTGATTCAAAACTTTGTTTCGAACTCTCACGCGAAGACAAAGCCGTCATACATTCGTCCTTTTTTTCGAAGATTGAATGGATTTACTCTGATGTGTGCGCATGTTGTTTTCCGAAAGATGTGTGAACGTTTCATTACAACCGAAGTTGTTATGTTGCCCGAGTCATATTTTTTCTGTTATATCTTCGAGTTTGAATTATGGTCTGTCTTCTGTATAATAAAGTAACAGCCACCTTTTAAAGAGAGGGTGGCTCAGAACATGAACAATGGCCAGCCATCGTAACAAATACTTCCAACAAATTACACTACGAACATTTTACAATCTGAAGTTGGAGTCGGTCACCACGTACAAACGCAAAAGTTTAAACATAACAAAAAAGGGCTAGTGCCCTTCCTTCGTGAAGGACGACGACGACGAACGAAGCTGGGCGCAGTCGACTGACGTTGACGCTGCTACGCCCGAACCGCCCCACCCCTGCTCGGCGTTGCCGTGAAGCTGTGCTTCTCGCCGTTGTCGTGAAGCTACGGGAAGCAGACCGCCATGTTGTAGGTCGCTGCGCGCGTACTCGTCCGCAAAGAAAGACTCGATTTCACGGATGCGGCGAAAACATTTAGCAGTGTGGGTAGAGGGAGGGTGTAGCTCCGTCTTATATAAACATAGCCAATCTCCCTACCATCATTTTTATTTTCCAACCTTGTTTTTTGGTGCTCGCACGTGTCGTTGCGGCGGAGTTTTCTGCGAACACGGGACCGCCAGATGTTTTGTTCGCCTAGCAGTAAAAAGCTTCGCTGAAATAATTCTTACAAATGAAATCTTGGTTCAGTTTATGCTTTTGACATATCCCTAAATTATTCACGAAATATTTGAGACGACAAACAAAATAGCACGTCCTTACCTGGTCGATGTTTTTAATGTCTCCTCGCAATCCCGGGTCGCAGCCACGGAACCAGACGATTAGGGCAAACCCCATTGCATTTATTAACATATATACTACAATAAGGATGGCCGAGCCAGCAAGGACGGTCCTGCATTATGAACACAGTTAAACGAAAGTTTTAGTGGGGAAGTTGTACAATATATTTTATGTTCTTGGATGCCTCCGCTTTGTTTTAAGGGGGATGGATAGTGGACGTAGGTGTCCAATTACGTCTGCGAAACATTTCCCTGACTTCTGCGCAACCAACGTGAAATTTTGCAGGGTATGTATAATGGATATGAAGTACGTTATGCAGAATGGCACACACATATATGTTTATTAGTTTGTAGAATAAAATTCTAGAATATTCTAGCTTTTTTCTCTGTTTGAGGAAAATTTTACGAATTTTTACACGCACAGAGCGAAAACCGTTTCTATTTGGTGTTAAATGTCTCAGCCATTCTTCAGAACACGAATAATATAGTGGTAATGCTCGTTCAGTTTTAAAAAATATTTCCACAGCACAAACGCAAAATTTAATAATTTTTTGACAGACAAAAGTGTGAATAAAAAAAACAAGTCTTGGCGAGACCATACTTATGCAGCTTCAGAATGTGCAAATAGCGTTGATAAGCTCACAAAAAATGGTTTCCGAAACTAAAATAGTTGAGAAAATGTATACCGTCGCAGCGGAAATGCTGTTTCAAAAAATACGACTTAGAAGTTTTCATTTAATTTTTTAAACCGTTGCTTCTTGCCCGTATTCTTAGAAAAACGAGGCAATGCTACTAGCCCAGCGCCCTTCAGGCGTGAATGATCGCTGTTATCTGTGAAAAAAGAAACCAATGACGTGCACATAAACAAAATTATAGACGACCGGCCGAATTTAAGCAAACGTTTCGCAATGCGCGTGCTATGCTGTTTCAACTAAACTTGCGCAATTGCGGAATACCCTGAACTACAGGAAATTTCAAGTAACTAAGCGCTATACTTGCAATTATATAAAAAAAAGCATTATTGTGGATTTTTAAACCAAAACAGCAAAGAAATTACCACTGTGCGTGACACACAACTTGCAGCGAAAACACAGGCCGCATTTTGGCGCCTTTTTTAAATTACTTTTGGTGCGCATGTGAGGATGCCACTTCGTGGAGACGTTTTCAAAGAGTGTTAGCATATTTCGGCACTATAATAAGAACACCCAGTTTTAAGTCGGTTTTGTCCTCCATCTTTCCCTACAACAAATTCGAAAATTAGGGCTATATTCTGACACAAGCTTTGACACAAACTGTAATATTACGGACACATACTTTGACACATACTTTGACGCAAACTGTAATATTACTGATCGGTATATTATTCTGCAATGTGCAAGTGATGGAGGGTGTGTCGTGGTGACGAGGTTGAAAGCACCTACTCTGCCTTTTATACCACCCACCTTGCACACCAGAAAATGCACGAGGCTTGACAAAAAAAGGTGTTATATATTTGCTGCAAAACAGGGGGGTAGCTTGCGAATAGAGATTTTGCACCAAATGTGCTACCCATTTAAGGTGTTACGCGGCCGGGTAAAGCCAACGAAACGAGTGGTTGACACAAAACACTTTTTCCCGATGTTCATTTGTAACTATATTGTAAGACACACGACATGAATATTGTTATAGTAGTCCTAGCTTACTCCTCCAATGTATGTACTCATCAATCTTGGAAGAATAAAGATTTATATAGGCCGACCAACACGGCACTGTCTGTTTCACCGTGCCTTGGTGACGCCATAGTTGTAGCTTGGAAGTGGAGGATTCAGTGGAAGGTAGCTGTTATACCTGCGAGGTAGAACTTCCCATGGTAATGTAGCCATTTGAGCTGCTGAAAGGAAAAATTGTTTCTTGATACCGTCGACAAAACGTCAATTACAGCCATTTTTTATACCATATTTTCCCGCAGGAGTCTGTGAATTATTGACATCATTTAAGCATTCTGAATTGTTACTAATCGACGGTGAACTAGCTCATTACGACATACAGGTAAAACTTGCGTAGTGATAGCGCTGTATTAGTGGTAAATCGTCGAGTAATGTTGTTTCCAAGATATATGCAATAAAATAGGAGGTAGAGATCATATGCGAGCAACTCGGTTTTCCAGCAAACTTTTCTCGAGGTGGATGCCTCATATGGTTGAAAAATTTTAGGTAGCTGCGCTTTGCTTAGCGATGAAAATTTCCAAGCAACTGGTCATTCTGTATTTACAGCCAATCAACAGAAAGCTTGTTTATAGTGTAGTGCTGGTATATTAAAAAAACGCAGAAATCTAAGCCCACGTAACAGCACAGAAAACACAAGGCGCCCAGACATGCACAAATGACCACGCTTGGTTCGTGCTAGTTTGGCGAAATCCCTGCACAGGCTGCCGAGGAGTTTTTAATCAGATGTCTATGATAACTGCGTTAATCGCTCTCCCTCAAAGCAATCTCGTAAAGTACAGGAAAGATTGCGGTTGGTTCACATTCACGTTTTACAGTAATCAATCTCTCTCCTCGGAGAAACATCTCGAATAAAGTGCACGAAGCGAAGGTCTCAACAAGGAAAGTAAGGTGTGTATCAGTGGTCCACAACAAGCAAACAGTAGTAGACAAAAAGTTTCATCTATACCTTTCGTAACCGAGCGGATATTCCTCCGAGAACAACAATAGCATGCCACATTTCTCACTCCACTTTCAGAACTTTTTACTTTGGTGCTCTGTACATTTCTAAAAATAGCGAGCACACCCACGGATTTCTTATTACGAAAAGATTGCGAGATAATCATTGTGCAATTGCCACACATCTCATCATGAATTAGCGCCACGATTTTCCTTCGCGCCTTTTTTTTTTTTTACCGGGCATATCCACGTTCTCAACGACAAAGAGGACATTGAGTGTAAACGCAGTCTTGTACTCGCGTAACCGCCCCTTCTGTGAAGACATGTTCTTATTTTTCGTCAGTGCCTGTCTAACGCACGTGTTTACATTGAGGGCAACAAGACGTTCACCAGGGCTATCCTTCGACAACTCGAGTCCGGCAGCTGTGGTGGTGTTGGGAAGGCTTTGCGCACCCTTTCCATAGGGCCTGGGTTTGAGCACACGGCAGAGCCTCATTTATTTGCCTCATTTATTTTTCTAGCCCAAACCTAAATTTACTGTAATTATCTCCAGCATAAGCTTGTACTCTGTTCTTAAGAGCTTTAATACTTAATGTAACACCAATATGACAATCCATTTACCTTTGTTTTATCTTTGAGCCATCCACATGTTTTCGTGATTCCTTCGCTATCACGCGCAGGTTTAAGGCAACTGAATAAACTAACGCCTTGCAATTAAAACCTTCTCTTGTAGCGATCCAAAGTTGAACTGATAAATGTACGAAAATAAACTAACTCTCTTTAGTATAACCTGGTTTGAATTATCTTCTGTGAAGCACCTTACAAATACTACCTTTTCGGGCTGATTAGGTGGTTGGTTACTCGCTATCAGTCAATCACACGTCCACAAAGCATAAAACAGCTTCCTTAGATTTGAAGGAAGTAGGGTCACCAATTTGAACAACTTATTACCAGACAAAACACACTATTTGTATTACCTTTTGGCATCTTTCAGTGTGTGGCACGCCAGCTGCCTCTGGACAACGACTTGGTCGAAACATAGGCGGTACAACGCCACTGCTGAAGCACCCCAGAAGCAGGACCAGACGTTTTCATCATTGGTTAAGTCAACTCTGAAGCTGTCAAAAAGTAAACAGTTCAAATTATTGTTATGTCAGCACCAGTACACAGTGGTCTTATCAAGTTAAGGTTTTGTGGCGAGAGCCATAACGACCAATTTCGGAAACAAATTTCAGTGAGAGGGAGCAAGAAAACAAGTTAGCAAGGGTGCTGGAGGGTGAAGGTGTTAGAAAAAAGTGGAGGTAGCAGACAGAGAATAGCGAAAAAAAAATTAGGTTGAACGAAATATGGGACACAAATGAAATGGCAGTGTTGCTAGAGATCCCGTTGGATACAGGGACTTTATAGCACTGTCTGAAGGTGTCAGAAGATGCTCATTCAAAGCGGACAGAATAATTCGGTAGCATGGTTAATCAACTTCATGTTTCGACGAGACCAATATTTTGTTTTGTATAAATAAGCGCGCGTGTTCACCCTTTGTAGTAGCAAACTACATGGTTCTGGCTTTTGCAGACTTCAACATGGCGTGTGTCACCGACCTTTATTCGCTTAGGTGTGCGCATTAAGGCAAGCGTGCTTTGCGCTCGTCGTGCCTAAGCGGGAAGTTTTACTCGCCGTGTAGCTGAATTAGCTTTCTGTCGCTCTGCATTCTTGAGTACTCTGGGCATTTGTCGCCGTCATACCAAGCTTGTACTTCACTCGGCGGTACAATAGGAGACAAAGCCGGAGGTCGGCTTCCCTAAAATGCTCAAGCATGGCAAATTAGTGTGATCAAAGGGCAAATTCGCAGAATTACGAGGCCTTGCACATCATGTAGGTATAAGACAACATCAAAGCCCCTATCTTAATAGAAAGAAAGTTAAAACGCGAAGCTTTGTGCCAGGCAACCTGCGTCAGAGTCAAAGTCGAAATTTCTCGCTGCATTGACCATACGTTCGAATGGCGCAGTCGAACAGACGTCGGCTTCATAGGGCGACGAACCCAGGTTCTATTCCGACCACAGGATGCGCTTTCTTGTTCGAGGCGCTTGATGTGCCTTCGTCTATGATCGTCACCGTTTTGTGAAACCCGTTGCGTAAAGTTGGTTTTTGAGCAGTGCGTTCTGGCGTGAAACTGAATGCCATCAGTGATACACAGGAAGTCTCGCTTGAAAAAATGCACTGAGGAAACTCCGAAAGGCGTCTATGTGCACTGTTGTCCCTGCACGACTTAAATGTTTTGTTCAAATCGCGCAATCGCCCTTACTTCAAATCAAAGGTCGGAAGCGCAAACATTGGCGAGCGTCCAATTCCTCAAACAGCTTACTCGCATCATTTTGGAAACGATGCTCCCAGGTAAAACCTTAGCACTGACTTCCATGCTGCTGTGGTGCCACAGGAAGCGAGATAGTCAGCCAATCTATTCGCCTCTGTAGATAACCGCGCAACCGATGGAGCAGTTCCTTTTCTAAGGCCTGTGGGCACTTTGTAACTGATCGGGACCCTCATTGGTTCCTCCGAGACGAGAATTCTCTCTTCAGCCAACAAACGTTAACGCTAAAGCCTCAAATCTGTCATCATACACCTGAGCGCAAAAAGTGACCCTGTGTGCCATTGGCATCGATAAAAATGGTGCCAAATGTCACATGGCCTGAGTGACGAAAACTGCAGAGTGCATGAGAATGGTGGGGCTCTGGCACCGTTCCTGGCCTAGCGCATATTCTGATTGCTGCTCGTCTGGACGGCGTCTGCGTATAACAGTACAGTAAAAGCGCCTAACAGGCCCAAAAGAAGCGCTGTGGTCCTCTGGCTCCCTGGTATTGTCAACCACCAATATTCGAAGTATATTTTCCAATACTCTTGAGGATACCGCTTTATTCTCGCGATAATCACCCAAGCCCTATTTTTTAATCCTGGTTCTCCGCAATTCTCGCCAGTCTTCTAGCCTGTTTCCCGAACGTCCTTTCTCTTTTTCTTCCTCCCCCCACTCAAGTGGTAGTATATCGCAGTTCAGCTATGCAGTAACAGCAGGATTTTCTCTTTTAAGATACAGCGTTGTCGTGTTTTTTCTTCGTGTTTTTCACGTTCGGTCTCTCAAGTAGTTTAGAGACACGTGCGAACTAATGACTGAACGGTAACAAAAAAAGTACGCGAAAGAGCCGTTCATCGCCGTGCCGTTTTCTAGCGGAACTGAATGAACGATTTAGTTACTTTTATAAGGTGCTGTTTTCAGGTCAGTGTAGTGTGTTCGCCGTGTGCTGTTCATTAATGGTGCTCTCCGTCACCCTTTCCTATTCCGCTGCTCCAAAAGGAGTTCCCGTTCTTTCTCGGCGGGACGATTATGTTCTGAGAAAAACAGGATTAGTTGCGACCACAGGGCCAACAACAGCATCGCACAAATGCGCATTATTAAGAGGAAACGAAGCAGCACTCTTCGCAAAAAACAGCAGTCCCATTGCTTTTGTTGTTCTAGTGTCTGGGTAATATTTTACAGCAACATCTTAGAGCTGATGGAAGGGAAGCATGACCTGTGCCCCGCAGGCGTAGTACTGTTTTCATGGCCAGAGCGGAGCAAGGGATAGATTTATTGTTTCCTGTGGGCTGTCAGTTTTCCTTGAATTTAAACCCGGAGAAGGAGGAGCAGAGGAACGGAGATCGAGAAACCTATTTGAAGGCCTTGAACACATGAACCTTTTATGACCTATTGTTATCATCTATCCCGGGCACGGACCACTTTAATGGCATTAACGCTGTCCGTATCACCTAGACTTTAGTCAGTTTTAGTTGAGCGCACGCAGCAGCTCTGCGCACGCAAGGAACCTGCGGAGGAGTGAGAGCGCATGCGCCGTACGTAAGCCGGAGCCGCACGCTTTGCGTGCGCCCGCAAGTTTGGGATTCTTGCGTTACGGGTTTTGCGGGCTTTGCGGGCCCTGCGCGAGGCCCCTGCCGTCCTATTTCCGTTCTCTCTTGCCCGTGAACGAAAGGAACAAAGGAACGGCGTCTCCCCACAAACTGGTTAACGGCTTCTTCTTGCTACGTTTCCGTCTAGCGCTGGCCGAAAACCACATGTTTCGTTCGCCAATCTGTCGTTCAGTGCCGCTGCATGACACACAAAACGCGCATTTCGGCGCTACTGGTTTGTTCACGCATCAACTTCTGCGTTCGGTCAACTAAAACCCTAAAACTGGTTCTTCGCGAGAACTTTGTTGCGCGCGCTGCGCTGCCGCTACGTGCGTGCGCAACTTTCTGCGTACGCTCAACTAAAACTGTCTTTAAAAATTAAACTGATCCATTTAAGAAACGTGCCCGTTGTTCCCGAGCTTTCATGGTTTACCTGCCATTTTAGCTAAGACAATACGGGGAAGTGTGAAACTGTAAGTTAAGAAAGGATAATCATGCGAAACACGCTTTATAGGGTAAGTACTATGAATTGCCCTTAACTGGCCCGGTTTTCTTGTGGTAACTGTAACTTAAAGAGTGCTTGTATGTAGGTACATAAAAGCCTACATACCACTTTTAAGTAGTATATAAGTGCTTTCTGCCCAATCTATCTCCGGTATGTAGGCTTTGAAGAAGTGTAATTGAACCGTAACGTACAGTTACAAATAAGTGTTTGTCGTTGCACCGATAAGCTGGGAAGTGAGAAGGCTGATGAATTCAAGCACTTACTCTCCGATGTATTTCTTAAAGTTGAAGTCACTCAATGACTGAATGTTTGAGCTGTTTGAAAACGAGTCCACCCCAATTTTCGTAATGAGTGCTGTTGGGGCTATTAAAATGATGAGAAGCTGCATGCAGTCCATCCAAACGACACCTCGAAGCCCTCCCTGAAAAAGAGAAGAATATTGTCAGCCTTTCGTTCGCATATGTCATTTCGCACGTTATTCAAGGTAGAAATGTGTTACACCTGGATTGGTTGAGCAGCCTATTGTCCAACATAAGAATAATAAGTCCTCCTTTTGATATCACAGGAACCACGAATTACATTGAAATAAAACGAACTCCACAGAACACGACGGAGTTCAACGCATTTGGCTGTCTTGGGCGCTGTTCATACACCCATAAAATAGTAACGCTAAATTTCCACGCTCTCAGTTCTACATGAGGAAATCTTGACGCTGCATGAATTTTTTAAAAATGCAGAAAGCTGCAGCCGAAACAAGCGAAATAAATTATATTATGCCTAAGCATTTTTTTCGTGTACCCCAAAGCGCCAAATTGTATAATGGCCGGCATCTGTACAAAAACGCATTGGCGAAGTTAACGCATCTATTCGTTATAATTATCAGCGGAGAAAATAAGTAGCATTATGTTAAAAGCAACAACAGAACAGTGGAACACATAAAATATGATATAAATGAACTAGCTAAGCAAAAATGTCTCCTTTATACGTATCACTCGTGCGACGAAAACAAAACAAAAATATCCTCTAAGAAAAGAGGCAGAAAAACGAATAAAGAAGTGTGAAAAGGCACTGCTGTAATACCGGGCATTTTTACAAAAATGCATGATTCGCGAAGTTCACCCATTTAATCGTGATATCCGTGTAAATGCAGATGTGCCGAAGACAATTTTCATAACAATAATAGCAAAGAAAAAGGACGCAACGATATCAAAAATACCTATCTTATACATCTATTTGACAAGACTGTCCGAAATAAAAACCCCCAAAGAACATAACAAAACACTAATACAAAAACGTGAAAAGAAAGAGCTGTAAGGCTACACCTGCCATCATTTTGGAAGACAACACATTTCATTATTACGATACCGTAAATATATTACGCTATTGTTTGTATTGTAACGTATTGTTTTTGTTACATTGCATATATGCAATGTACAAAAACAATACGATGAGGTTCAGCGTAGGAATGGCTACGGATTAGACCATTCTCAAAATATCTGCACGTTTTAACCTTCACCAACAAGAAAATTGATAGCACAACCGGACATATAGATGAGCTTGCGGCGTTCAACGCGAAAAACTAGAGCGAATTGAGTATATTTGCACTTCTGTTACCATTGACATCCCCCGTGGTTAATTAGAAATGAACAGTATCTAGTACGCAATGAAGTGCGAGGCGACGGGGTAAATCGTCCCGAAGGCGAAAAAAAGCGCTCCTGAGCACTGCATCCGCAAGAAAGCACGTATAGAGCGGCTTCTAGCATCTGGCTTTGAAGCTGAACCGGAGGTACCAAAAAAAGCAAGAACCACCGTGACCGTCACTACACATTTATGGCCCAAATAAACGGCCACACAGCCCCGCCACAACCATACCCTCTGCCTAAACGACCCTCTGAACATCAAACCTTATCTAGTTGTGCGAGCAGTTGCACGAGGATGGACTACGCTAGATACCGCACAAGATGACCTTCCTTGAAGAGCACTTTTTATTAGCACTTTTGACACTGTCGACATTTGTGTACAAACGTGGGCTGCTTGAACTGAGGTGAGCTCTTTTTGTTTCACTTACCGCGTAGGTGTGGTATAGCGGAATCTTTTAAGTGCGAATGCACTTTTAAGTGCGAATGCACTTCTTAAACGAGCCTGAATCGTCCGCCGCCGTCGTCGCATAGCAACAGCTGCGGGTGCGCGCCCCGCCTCCTCCTCGTCTTCCCTAGCAACGGGGGGAGATGGGTGCGCGCTCTCCTCCTCCCTCTCCGCTCAGTGACTGCGGGTGTTGGGCGCCTCCTCTCCACTTCGGGCAGAGCTCTCGCTCGCGTAGCGGGCGCTCCGCATTCCGACTCGTGAGGGCGCTCGTGTAGCCCTCGCCGTAACGGCGGGCGCTACTCTACTCTCCTCCTCTCTCCGCTCAGTGACTGCGGGTTTGGGCGCCTCCTCTCCACTCCAAGATCACGATATCCACCGTAATCGCGCAATCAACAACCGTGCATTCGCACTTTACCAACACTCTCCCCCCTCGGGGAAGTGCGAGGGATTTTTTTCTTTACACGCTTTTGCTCCGCCTTCCACCCCCCACCACCCCCCAACACACACTACTTTATGCTATTCACCAACAGGAAAGACCGCACACGATGTCATTTTGCAAAATAATTCTTTTCGAATATCCATTTCAAGATTTTTCAGCAATATAAACCCCGTGGAGGCAAAATCAAAACGCCCTTGTGTCCGAGATTTCGTCGGCGCCCGTTAAAGATTTCCAGGACGCCCCGTCTTATAGCCCAAGTGTCGCTTCGTCCAGTTAAGTATAATTTGAATATAAATCTCAGCTCGTGCGCAAAACAGGGCCAAAGAGTTAATTTTTTCTTTCCATTCCTTATTGAAACAACATGATAAGAGCGCGTGTTTTTATTTGTGACTGGAACCAGAGCGCACAAATAACTTCTTGCCGGCGGCAAGAAATACGTCTAAGAGTACGCCGAAGGAAGGGACTCCGCTGAAAATATTTAGCCCTACCTAGCCTTACTTTAGCCCCACTTGTACCTGTGAAATGTTTTTCAGCGGTCACGTAAATGCAGAAAGAAATCTAGAGAGCAGGGGAGTTGCTGTTTGGGAATGTGTATTCCGGATTCCCTTTAAACTGTCAGTGCAGACGGGCGATGCTCATTACCACGGATTACATCAGCCACGATCTTTTTTAAAGATTTAAAACGCTAAATTGTAAGCGTGCGTTTGATGCATGCGCTTCTTTTCCGAGAGGATGGATGCGCAACGAGGCGGATGTAATCAAGAGAAAGTAGGACATCAGGAACTCGCAGCCATAGTCTGGTACAGTTGCCAGCGGGCCAACCGTCGGCCCGCGTTTAGGATAGGCATGAGTTAGTGAACGTTGTGGTGGTGGAATGGTAGAAAATGTATTATCCGAAGCTGCACAGAAAGAGGCGCCGGTTGGAGAACAGGCCAACACTGCAGTCCCTTAGTCGACGGACAGGATCCCGTGGGGCCGAGCGACAAGTTCGGCGAGCTGGATCATGCACTCTTGCACTTATGGGTCGGAGATGGGCAGCGTGGCCTCCTATTGCTATAGCGGGGTACGGGGCATGCACAGCCTAGAATGGAGGGGGGTTTGCAGGGCCAGCGCACAATTATGTGGTTGAGCTAAGCGAAAAGGCGCGCCGCGCCATGTGCAGCTGTGGCAGTATCGCGTGGGGAAAGGGCAGGCGGCAGAAATGAAGTAAGATGCGGGAAGGTGTTCGTCTGCAGTCGACGCCATCGAACCGACTGCCTGTGCTTTAAGCTGGCAGCGGGGCCGGGGAAAATGCGCTGACTGAGGCCGGGTAATGCTGCATTATGTCCGAAAAGCGACCAGGCGATTTCTCTCTCCCGCCCGAGGTCGGAGAAGAGCGGCATCCGAGGCATCCCGCCAGCAGAAACCTTTAAGTTACCTCGTTAGCTAGTCGTTACCCGGAAGGAACGAATGGGCCGGTGTCCATATCAGGCCATGGGGAATGTGCAGGCGTATTTGGTTCTGTCTGCAAAACGCTGTGCGGGGATGGGGGATACACGGCCCGTCGCAAATTTTTGAAGAGCTTTCTGCGAGTCGGAGGTTACTGTGGTGTCGGGGTAGCTGTAAGGGCCAGGGCAATAGGGGACTTCGCCAACGTCAGCGTGATGCGTAGAGACCGAGCCCGAAGCAACAGAGTCTCCTCGGGAGTTGACGAATACGGCGACGCAGGCTACACGGTAGGGATATTCCGCTATGTCGCACGTACAGGGTACAGGGGTGCGAAGAGTGGGCCTTGTGTAGGGCCTCGGCCGGGGCAAAGCGGCGTTCTTGATGGAAGCTAGGGCTCATATCCGCGGGATGGGGACCACAATGTAGCGGGAAGCGGAGAGAGTCACTTAAACTGACCCTATGTTCATGCTGCATAGCAAAGGAGGTGCTGAGTTTTGTTAGGATGGACCGACCCGTCGTATTAGAGGCCAGACAGTGACGCTGGGCAACGCGCTGGGCTTCAACTAGCTTCTAGAAGGCATTGCCTGCCCCGGTGTAAGAGCTCGTCAGTGGAGGTGGGACGGGGCAGACCCATCGGGCCAGCTTCACCGCCCTTGCGGATGATTTTTTTTATTTTGTTTATTTACAAATATTGCTGGCCAGAGGCCAAAGCAGGAGGGGCAAGATAATACAGTTATCTTAAACAATATTTCAATACAACACCAACAAAAGAACGAAGAAAATGAAAAACGAAAAGCGGAACATTTTTATACAAAAGCAACGAAAGGAAAGACTGGGGTGAGAAACGCGGTACAGTTGCAATAGTTAGAAAAACAATGTCAAATTTCGGCGTAAATAAACTCAGGAGAGTGTAAACTGCTTGCAGGCAAACTGTTCCACTCCTCATTGGTACGAGGAAAAAAGAATATTTAAACAAGTTAGTACGAGAAAAATACGGTGTTAAGAAAAGTGCGTGTGAATTCCAGGACTGACATGTTCTTAGTGGTGTGAGGAAGGGGCAGGGTTCAGAGCAAGCTTGCGGTTTAAAAGGAGGACCAAAAATTTTAGGCGCATGAATCCGTGTCTTGACTGCAAAGTTCGGATACCATTAGAAAGCATAACATTAGTGACATAACTACCAGGCTTATAGAGAGAATAAATGAAACAAACTGCCCTCCGATGAATTTTTTCTAGTGCATCAATGTTCATTTTAGTATAAGGATCCCAGGCAGCGCATGCATATTCTAATTTCGGGAGTATCAAAGATTGGTAAGCGAAGTGTTTAACTTCTGTAGGAGCATCCTTAAGCTTGTGCCATAGCACGCATAATTTGCTGAAAGCTGCAGAGGAAATTTGTTCAATGTGGGAATTCCAGCCTAAATTACTTGTCAGAGTGACACCACGATACTTGTATTCCGTAACTTTATGAAGAGGTTGGTTAGAGAGCGTGTATTCAGTTAGTACTGGCTTTTTCTGGTTAGTGACACGGAGCAGAACTGATTTATCCATGTTTAGTTTCATGCGCCATTGGTTGCCCCATAGACATATATTGTTTAGAGTGGACTGGAGAGCTGCTCGGTCATCAGGATTCGCTATCGAGTTAAACAGAATACAATCATCCACAAAAAGACGAACATTAGCAGGTGGGTTTACACAATTTACTACGCTATTACAGTATATCAAAAATAGTAGGGGACCGAGCACACTGCCCTGTGGAACACCTGAAGCAACCGGCAGAAGAATTGAATCTTGATCGTTAATGCAGACACACTGGGAGCGATCAGACAAGTAGTTAGAAATCCAGGCTAATAGAAAATTAGCAAGTCAAATAACCTGTAATTTATCTTAAATTTATCATGGGGGATGCAGTCGAAAGCTGAAGTCTAGGAATATGACGTCGACTTGACCGCCACTATCAATCACAGATGCAAGAGAATTACTGACTGTACATAACTGAGTTGTTGAGAAGTCTTTTTGAAAACCATGTTGGCACGGAGATAAAATGTTATGCTCATCTAGGTGTTTTGATATGAATGTGGTGACAATGTGTTCTAACATTTTGCTGCAAGACGATATAATCAAATTTGGCCGATAGTTGGAGACAAGAAGAGGGTCTCCTTGTTTGGGAATTGGCTTGACACGAGCCATTTTCAATTCTTTAGGTAACGTTGCAGTACGGATTGAAGCCTCAAAAATTGTAACAAGGAATTTGTACAAGGGCTCGGCGGACCGTCGGAAAAATTCATTCGGTATTCCCTCTGGCCAACCGGAAGATTTTACTTTTATTCGAAGAACCATGTTTAGTACTCCTTCATATGAAATTAAATTACCTGGTGGAATATCTGGATCATGTACAAAAGCTACAGGCTGAGAAGAATGACAGAAAACACTATGAAAAAAGGAGTTAAAATATTCAGCAATCGCTTTCGCATTCGATATCAGAGAACCATTCATGGAAATGTGGTCTACATTCTTTTTGTGATCGCTAATGTAGGCCCAAAACTTCTGCGGGTCATCTTTAATAAAATTAGGCAGTGTAGTATTGAAATAAAAGCTTTTCTCGCCGTGAATCGCTTCATGTAAAGTAGACCGAACTTCACTCAGACGGTGGGAAGCTGTCCGGTTTTTCCTGAGACGTTAGGCCTTTCGTTTTAACTGCAGAATAGGTCTCGTCACCCACGGAGTGAACTTTGTGCGTTTTGTTATTTTGTTGGGAATGAATGTAACTCAGTAAAGCTCTCACCCTAGACGATGTATGTCTGAACGAAATTGAAAAATAAATAAATATATAAATAAATAAATAAATAAGTAAATAAATAAATAAATAAATAAATGTTCTTGAATTTCTCCCAAAGGTCTTCTACATTGTCGCCACAAATCTCGGCCACATGATCACCCAAAACCTAAACAACGCACGAATCTTGAACAGGTTTTGTGGCATGCGTATCCTTAGAACGGCTTACATGAAGGGGAACGAAACACTAACCAAACTGCGGTTCAATATGGCAGTGATTATGGACACGTCGTGCTGAACAATTGATCGATGTAAAAATACCAAATCAAGCAATGAAGATGTTGACTCTGTAACACGTGTAAGATCAACCACAACTTGCACAAGATTGTGGTCAATCATAAATCTAACAGTCAAATATTGACAGAGTCAGAGCCTGCTTCTAATCTTTCCCAATCAATACCAGGAAGGTTAAAATGTCCTGCTAATATTACTTTTCGATCGTTGTATTGTAGCATTTGCACATGCAATTCTGATTGATAATCGGTTGTTGAATTGGAGCCCGGTACGCTGCGTACAACACGAAATTCTGGCCGCCAAGTGTCACGTTTAAACACAAGAACTCAAGATCGGGCACATGAGATAGAAACGTAGCTCTTATACAGTCTTTCAGAATAACCGCCAGACCACACCCATAGTTGCCCTGTCTTTTCGAAAAATTTTGAAACCCGGAGGCACCGCGCGATCATCACAGACGAAAGTGTGAAGCCAAATCTCGGTAAGGACAACTATGAGGATCGTGTGCTAGAAGTATAGCTTCAAGATGCTCAGTTTCGTTTGTAATACTACCAGCGTTCATATTTAGAAGTCTTACACGTTGGTTTCTAATATTTCCTGTGCTTCCATTATCACCACCTTCATGATCATTGCTCACACACTTTCTGCGTTCACTGCATGCGCAAGCTGTTCCTTTCGAGTGATTTTTCTACCTTGATTTGATTGACTGTGGGGTTTAACGTGCCGAATCAACGCAGGCGATGAGGCACGCCGTAGTGGAGGGCTCCGGAATAATTTTGACCAGCTGGGAATCTTTAACTTGAGCCGAAATCTCGTACACACGGGCGTTTTCGCTTTTAGCCTCCATCAGAAAAGTGGCCGCCGCCGCGGGGATCGAACCTGCGACCTCGTGCTCAGCAGCGCAACGCCTTAGCCACTGAGCCACCGTGGCTGTTGATTTTTCTACGCGCGTTCGCTGCTTTGTTCAAAACAAAAACTTCTTTGTCAACATGCAATTTATGTTGAACTAGATAAGTGTTTTTCTTCACATTTTTCATCATTTGCACTGTTGTGATGAGGTACAGGACAGAGTGGTGAAAGCTTTAGAGATCATTTAGCAGAGCGGAGACAATCACCCTCTGGGGGTATGTGCCGTCAAAGTGTCGCCTCAAAGTGAACCAGGAAAATAGCGGGGGCGATAATGTGACGTCGGAAAAGGAAGAGGAGGAAGAGGAGATCGTGGGTGCTGACGAAGGAGGGGGGTGTTCGAAGGAGCGATGATTCGGAGAGCTATCCGCAAGGTGCGGTAGCTGTCGTCTATCGAGGCCGTCGTTAAGGACGCCCGGAGACAGAGCCGGGCTGGAGTGCCAGGCATTCGTCGACCGCGCATTAAATCGCCGGCTTCGACTGGGCAGCCTTGGCGTCGTCGACCGTGCATTATATCGCCGGCTTCGACTGGGTGACGTCGTGTTCCCTCTGTGCCGATCTACCGACAGCCGCCGAGTACCGAAACTGGCCAACGCCTCAGCCGCGAGTGTGCCCTACGAAGTGTGACGCTTAATCTGTAACGGCCAGGTTTCTAGACTGTGAACTGGTAATCTTTTGTCGCCGTCGCCCGAACTTTGTATCTTTAGGAGACAGTTTTGTATCTCGTTCTGCTCGTCTTTGCAATGTCGTACTTCTTAACTCGTCCGGATAAATGTTCGTGCCCGTCCTCATATAGATCTCAAGCGCCTGTCTCGTTTGTGCGACGCGAATCCCGAGGTCTTAGCCACCAATACCATCACAACTGGCGTCCGCGACAGGACCTCTTCTCTACCATCTCGAAGAGGGGAAAGGCTAGATTTCGGGATAAATGGAGCCGAATTGAGGCATGGACAATGAGAGGCTAATGACAGTCTGAAGACGAACATGACTGTCTACTAATACCTTGTAGACTGTGACTTTAACGAGCGAAAGAGACTCGCAAGTTTGACATTTTCGATATGGGAATTGAAGAATTGGAAAGGCTTGTTTCTGAAGGACTGAAAGCAGGATGGAAGGGAATAGAATTGCGGAGGTGGGTGGACGATGAGCGTGCAAAATTGAAAGCAGAGCGGGAAGCAGAGTATGAAGTGCAAAATGAAGCACAGGAAAAGGAGAAGGAAATGTTAATGCAGCAGTTAGCCGCTCTAGAGGAGTTAAAAACGAGAAGGGCCATTGAACCAGCTGTGTTTACAGACGCAGCGGCACGACATATTAGCGTGGAGGACACTGCCACCTCAGGAAGTCCACCTCAGTTCCCTACAGCAGATATGCCAGAGCATGCATCTCGTGGAGGCGTCATCAATCGTCTGGAAAAGGAAGTTAAAGTACTTATTAACGACCAAGGGCAATCTCGTTCGGAGGAACAAATCTTGATATCTCAGTCGAGCAGAACACCACCTCAAACCGTTGAAGGTAACCTTCAGCAAAGCAGCTTGCAGCTCATTGACGGCCCATTACCGCCCAAAATCAAGGTGAACGAAGCAGCAGCTACGGGCGCCTACATCAGCCAAAAGAGCGATACATCGCTTTCCACTGTTTCCAAGCAACATGGAGCTTCGGCGATTGGGTTCTCCGATTTGCAATCCAAGCGTCCACAGAGAAAGCCCCGACTTCCGGTGCCGGCGAGCAAAAAGCAACAACCTGAATGAGTATTCAAGAAGATGCCTTTTTCGACTATGAGTGCGGCAAACCGGAAGGACCTTCAGACGAACAGGAGCCACAGATTTCTGAGGAGGAAGGTGTCGTTACCTTACTTGTCCAAGCGGACGCGGCTGCAGTTTAAACCAAGTATCAAGACGCTACGCAAGATTCGCTCTGCACTGCTACAGCCACAGCAGTGGCCAAGACAAATGAACTTCCCAATGCAGCGTACCAGGCATCCCTACTCACGCATCCGTATGGCGAAACTGGGTCAACAAGACTGCAAGAACTTGTCTGTGCTACCCCAATTTCTTGATGCCCAGAAAAATACCAGAGGACACTGCGTGAGCAAGAGCACTGACTGGTTGTCGATGAAGCGGCGCCGTGTCGTGCTTCACGGCCAGCCCTGCTGGAAATACAGAAAGAAACCGAAAGGGCAGAACCGATCGGCTTCTCACGGCTTGAAAGGACCAAGGACTGGAAAACTTCACGCGCACGTGGGCTCAATATCGAGTTTGCGAATTACAACCTTCAAAAGCGTCGCCTCAACACCGACCGATTATGCCAGTCGTCTCCAACTGCGTGACCTGACATTTGTGCACTGTGTGAATTAGTGTGATTTGTCATTTTAGGCTGTTTTGTTTGAAAGTGTGTTGGGTCCCCAACAACTTTCTTAAGTGGGGAGCATTGTGATGAGATACAGGACAGAGTGGTGAAAGCTTTAGAGATCATTTAGCAGAGCGGAGACAATCACCCTCTGGGGGTATGTGCCGTCAAAGTGTCGCCTCAAAGTGAACCAGGAAAATAGCGGGGGCGATAATGTGACGTCGGAGGAAGAGGAAGAGGAGATCGTGACTGGTGACGATGCAGGGGTATTCTATAATTGCATTCAAAATTTTCTGCCTCAGGTCGTTTGAATTGCTAAGCGGTGCTGATTAATGGGTAATTCGGGTTTCATTAACAACTAAGGCCTCTTTCCGGAAATAAGTATATGAAGTCCCCGTTTTTAACCGATTTAGCCCTGGCCAATCCCCCTGGGGTACGTGCCAAAAAATTTGAGGACATCATCATCATCATCGTAGCAGCAATAATTCCTAGGGCTACCCGCAAGGTGCGGTAGCCGTCGTCTACCGAGGCCGTCGTTAAGGACGCCCGTAGACAGAGCCGGGCTGGAGTGCCAGGCATTCGTCGACCGCGCATTAAATCGCCGGCTTCGACTGGGCAGCCTTGGCGTCGTCGACCGTGCACTGTATCGCCGTCTTCGACTGTGTGACGTCGTGTTCCCTCTGTGCCGATCTACCGACAGCCGCCGAGTACCGAAACTGGCCAACGCCTCAGCCGCGAGTGTGCCCTACGAAGTGTGACGCTTAATCTGTAACGGCCAGGTTTCTAGACTGTGAACTGGTAATCTTTTGTCGCCATCGCCCAAACTTTGTATCTTTAGGAGACAGTTTTGTATCTCGTTCTGTTCGTCCTTGCAATGTCGTACTTCTTAACTCCTCCGGATAAATGTTCGTGCCCGTCATCATAAAGATCTCAAGCACCTGTCTCGTTTGTGCGACGCGAATCCCGAGGTCTTAGCCACCAATACCATCACAACTGTCCAAAAGCAGCTTTCGTATTTTTAATGTGTGGTTGGAGCAGTCGTTTTAGGCGAATATTTCATTTCCCTTGACTTTTTTGGCATTTTTAGTACAGCTCATTTTTTGTTGTAGTCTTGAAAGTCTTTTTGTACCCGGGTTTGCCTACTCTATGAATCCGCCCTACCGATTTGTATGTTACACCAAGCTTATATTTAAACGTCGCGTCAATTACTTTTTGTTTTAATTCCGCTTCAGTCTCTTTGGGGATTTCTTAAATACCAAAAACCACTAAATTCCAGCGCCTACTTCTATCATCGAGGTGAGTAAGTTTTTCTGTCTGAAAGCTAACTCATTTTTGCTATATTGAAGTAAGATTGTCAAGTTCGTATAGTTTGGATGATTTGTTCTTAAGTTCAGTGATATGTTTTTCAATACCACCGAACCCCAGCTTAATATCCACAAACATACCCTTAAGGCCACAGATTTCATTGCGCAGTTCGTCTTGACCTTCTAAAACCTTAAGAAGTAATTCTTCGACAATAGGTCCGGGATTAGATTCAATGTCTCCGCACATTAACAACAACATGGCACAAAAGCATTCATGAGCAATCACAAAGTACTGGGGGGGGGCACTGTACGACTATAAGAAAGCGCGAATCGCACCTGAAGAAATTGAAACAAGGACCAACCTGCACAAGGCAGAAGAACGGCTTGGTTAGCGACCTGCCGCTGCCTGGCCCGCCATGCCCACTGATATTGAAGTTCAGGAGCGGTTCATACCTACTGACATCACCGCTTGCACAGTGATAGCTGAGGAAGGACGAAAAGGAATGTCGCTCGTTGTTGCATCATGCTCCAGCAAATATGTTGGCGCATATGCTGGTTGTTGAAACGTCGCCGAGGTCGAGTTTGAAAAGTGGCAGCACTGCATAGCCAAACCTGCGCAGAAGAGCCCCTGCCCAAGCAGAAGAACGGCTTGGTTAGCGACATGCCGCTACCATGCCCGCCGTGATGTATTGGAGGCGTGCAATTTCGGTGACGTTGAACATTAGGAAGGTGGTGGTGTATAAGATACGACTTGTAATGAACGCTTGCACCAAGTGAATGAGGTTAGCTTCAATGAGGCCATGGCTGCGGCTTGCTATGTTTGAAATAAGTCTGCCAATCTTGTCGGCTGTGTTTTCGAGGGTGCGGATAGTTTCAGTGCTAGCTCCGTTTTCTTGAATTCGCAGTCCTATAATGTGTATGGAGAGCACGTGCGGAATGGGGTTGCCTTGTAGCGTGACTTGGATATCAGGGGCACAGGCATCACGATAATGACGCTTTCTCGAGTGGCAGAAGAAGATCTCAGACATTTGTGGTGAGCAGCTGCGTCCCCGTTCGTGGGCGTAAGTGGCGATAATGTTGGCAGGTTGCTGAACGCGATAATAAAGCCACCATCCCGGCTCCCACCTGTCCAAACGGTGATGCCATCGGCGTAGATGCTGTGGTGCAGGCCCGGGATGCGCTCTAAGAGGGGAGTGAGATGGAACATAGCCACGCTGAACAGAAAAGGGGAAATGACTGACCCACTGAGGTGTGCCTTTACTGCCAAATTGCAGGGGGTCCTATTGAAGGTCTTGCACCGAGAGGGATGCTGTGTGACCAATAACAATATTGGCAGTATATTCAGTATACCGGTAGGCGCGGGGGCCGACGCGAAGTTCTATAGGTCCGGTCAGTATACTTTGATGAGTGACATTATAAAATGTCTTGGTCAAATCGATGCCCATAATGACTTTAGTGTCGTGCCGGAAGATAAAGGGGATGTCCAAAATCCTGGGTAGACAGTTTAGGACGAAAGCCCAGGTTGGTGTGAGGGAACAGACCCTGATCATTCATATAGGCTTCCAGACGGGCCAGGATTACGTGTTCAGGTAACTTGCCCAGACAAGAAGGGAAATGGTCTAAGACGGTCTATAGCCAATTCCCTGACCGTTTTGGGGGATAACCGAGATTTGTTGTTTCCAGTAGGCGGACGGACCCCGACGTCCACACTGTTGTAATGTTGTCTAGGAGCGCGTGCTCTGCGGCTCCAGTGAGGTTCCAAAGAAGCTTGTTGGTGATGCCGTATGGACCCGGGACTGATCGAAAGTTGACACGAGTGAAAGCAGGGCTTACTTCGGCCACCGTGATGGGGTGATCTGAGGTATCGTTGGGGCCGCTGGTGTAATTCGGGGGAGGAATGGAGGCAGTGGACGGGATATAGACCTCCTGAACATGTTGAAGAAGCTCCTGCTCGGGTGCCGATGACTTGTAGAGGAGGGTGATCATCTCATTCTTGGTGTGCTCTTTTTTTTCTGTGGATTTAACAAGCTGGAGAGAATATTCCAGTTCTGTGGAACATTCATGTAGGGCTGAATGCGGTCGAAAAGGGCATTGCAATTCTGGTTGGTGAAGTATGTTGCATGCTTGCCAATGTCCTGGTTGAGCCTAGCCAGGCGGCGACAGAGAGGGCAGTCGTGCTTATGCCACTGGAGTCAGCGCGAAATGGACTATTGGGCTTCCAATAGTGGAGGAGACGAGAATCAACCACATCAACGTGTGCTTATTCAGGGATTGTTTTTAACAGCATAACGTTGTTCGAGGAGTTTGGCAGTCTAGTTATCCAAACCTGCGGAGTGGTCAGGTAAGTTTGCCTCAAAGATGTCTGGACAATGTCCCACACAACCAGCTTGTGGGAACGGGTGATCGGCAGTGTGGGTTCCTCCTGAATGAGGGTATCAACAAACATAATGATCATTTTCCAAATCATGACAGTTTTGCACCAGACTGAGTTGGCCATGCTATGTGTGATGGTCCGAACAGGAGCGTGTTTGAGCCAAGGGGTGGCGGGAACTGAGAAATGAAGCTCGTCGCGAAACAAACGGAAGATGATTTATTTGCGTGGCACCCAGGACGGGCGTTCGATGGTTGTTGTTCCTCTTCTAGTGGCACATACCACGTGGGGGATTGGCCAAGAAACTGGGTGGCTTTTTGGGGGCTGAACAGCCCACCTCATAGCCCTATATAATCAGCCTCTAGGAATTGGGGAAACGGTTACCGAATTATATAATAGATCTAGAGAAGAATCAGTGAATGATGCCATATTTGGGAGAAAAGGCTAAAAAATATGACCGGGTTAGCAGGACATGCGTCTGGTCCTCTGACATGTACGCGTGAATTGCCGCAATGATCCCTTTATGACAATACCCCAGGGATGTGGCCCCAACGAAAGGAGCGCAGGCACCGACAGAGGATGGTAAATGCGTTGAATTGGTGCGGCTAGATACCATTTCCGAATGAAAGAAAAACCGCGGCCGTACAAGGAAAAGTGTTCAATTGTTTTAATTTCAATCTACACCGCAAGCAGCACAAAGACCGGAGGAGGTGAGACCAGCGCGATGCAAATAAAAATTAAGCTGCGGTATTCTTGCATCTGATGCTGGTTAAAGTGACCTCACACTGGCGGGACTCGAAAATCTCGCATTTCAAGTGTGAGCAAGATGGGCATAGTCAGCCAAGCCTGTGATAGTACCTTTCTGTGTCATCCCTAGCCGTAGATATCTGCGGAACCTTGCTCGCGCCAGGAGAAATGGGGTGGCGGCTGAGGTCCACCGTAGGGCCATCTAAAGGTGAACCGGCCAAAGTGTCAGCCGTTTTATTGAGCCATAGGCCCTGTGCCCTGGGACCCAGATGAGCCGGATGTCACGTAAATGGGGAGGCAGAAGGCGGCTGACGGTACGGATAAGTAATAAATTTTTTGGAGATGTTAGCGCGGTACAAACAGACAGGGAATGAGAAATATTAGCAACATTTAAATATTGTGGAGTAATTTTTTAAAGGCCATAACTATTGCAAAAAAACTCCTCCCACCTCCCCGAAGGGTATCGTGCGGAAATGCCAATGCATTGGGTGCACCGGAGTGCGCTGCGCCAAGCAGTAACGGAGAGAGGCGTGCGCTCCACTGCATTTATATACATTTTCCGAGCGCAGCGAGCGGAGAGAGGGTACGCGGAGAGGAAGAGGAGAGAGGGTACGCTCAGAGGAGAGAGAGACCCGCGCAACACGCCCGCCCCGCGCGCGAGCTCTCTCTCCCGCCGAGCTCCGCGATGCGAGCGCCCTGATATGACAATCACGTGCCTGAGCGCGCTCCTCCTTTCCACTTTAAAAACTAAACCAACGAAAAGGTCGAGACAATGCTCCAACCGCAGTAAGCTGATTTTCTTGAATGAGGCCACACGCAACTTGTAGATCAGCAGGCGACACTTTCTGGAATTCTCCGTGACGACGTACACCACCGCTCCCTACGCCTGCGGGTTTTCACTGCAAAAGACGTGTAACTCTAGCTTGTTAAAAAACTTATCCTGTCCGATTAGGCATCAGGGAACCGCGAAAGAGGCGACGCTAAGTGCGGCGCCAGCTGCCCAGGAAGCCTCAGCACCCATCTGCTTCTCCATGCCGGGGAGCGACTAAGCTTAGCGAGGCGGCTCCGAGGGGCTCACCAAAAGAAGGCGCTATCTCGAAGTACGATGGCCGAATCGGTCCACAGGTTGGTTCCAAAATGTGCAGAAACACGTTCACAACCCGAGTGAGTACAGAGGAAGTGTTATTGGCAAATAAAACGGCCCCTTAGTCGTCAAAAACTACGGAGCCATGGTGAGTGCGAGCTGCTGCGTTGTGCCCCCAAGCGCTGATTGTGAACGCTGTTCGCCGAGTTGAATCAGTAACACGTGCTCCCTAGCTTTCTAAATGGCTTATCCGTACAATAAATTCTCCTCAAATAAGTAGTTCGATAAACGCGGGCTCGTCAGATTCTTGGCTACATGGGTTGCGATTTAACAGAATCGTTTGTCTCGTCGCACAATACGTGCTCCTTTGAAAACTACTTAGACCAAACCGGGCTCGGTGGCTAAGTCAATTTTTCGAAGTAGATTTCAGGCTCCTGCGCAAGATAGTGTTTGCTTACGCTCGCTTTCGGTTCCGTGGTGCACCTCTGGCACTGAAAATTGAACAGGGCACATGACACAAGCGGTGACTTCCAACATGAATTGTACTGTGTGCATATCTGCTTCACCCTCATCTTTTAAATGTTGGATGCTCAACTCGTGGTGTCTAGCCATCAAGTAGAACAACACCTGTTGATATTGATTACACCTCAGGCAAGTTGGCTGATGCTCGAAAAAGACGTGGACTACTGAGCACATGCACTCATGCAAAAAGAGTACACAGGACACAAGCTCGCAGTCCTTCGCATTGGAAATGTCCTCTGCTTCATATCTCTGGGGGCATTTCTTCCGGTAATAGCGCGCAGGTAGCCGAGCCGAGCTTAGTAATGGCCTCGCATTTGTCGTCGTTTTAGGCACACAAATTGTAGGCACACCTATATAGAAACAGCGGAGGCCAATTCCCAGGTTTAGATCGGCGGTACTGGTCCCAAATTTTGACGGCTGCGCCTAGTTAATAGGCTGTCGTGAAAATTCACTTGCGGTCGTGGGTGTTCCAGTATCTCGCTTCTGATTTCGTTCATCTGGAGAGAGAACATGCCTGTTTGCTGTAGCTCTCAAATGCTGCAAAAGGCCCCAGCCTGCTCCCGGTCACACAAGCTGAGTAAAAAATTCCGATTTGTATGTACCGAAGTATGGTGTAAGTTTACTGATACAAAACGGTCTATATAGTGAATTCCCATTATTGGGTTACATTTTCATCTACCTCACGTGCGTAGCTTTAAATTCTTACGTTATTGTATGCGTAAACCTCTGGCAGCATTGGGTTCAGTGCTGAAAGAGCAGCTAAGAATATAAGGTTGATGAGGTAGTACCAGCCACCACAAAAAGGCGGCACTGTTGAAACCCTTGTTGAAACAAGAAAAGAAACCGATTATTCTTCGTGTCAACATGGTATTAGGATGTTCCCTTCAATAACACTCACCAGTGCTGTGTAGATGGTGCCACATAATCCAATGCAGACATTGCACCATAGTAGGGGGGCTTTAAACACTGTAAAGATATAATAAAATGGTGAGGGTAGTAATTAAACTGGATGACAGAACGGCAGCATTTCTCGCGGCAGACAGAAATTGCGCTAACATATTAGATAAAGGCTGGAAGGTACAACACCCACTTTTTATGTGACAGACACTTTGGGTTACTTTTACCCAACTGAAATGACTGCCCCTCTACGCCGGGTCATCCTCCTCTAACACCGCCAAAGTGTCATGGATTCTCGCCAGCCCCGACAAACAGTTGGTTAATAGGAAAAGTACCAGTAATTATCCCAACCATATACCACACCCCTGCCGCACGACAAACACCTAGGTCTGTTATCTGGGAATATCCTTCAAACTGTACAAATTTCCTTTTTGTTTTTGCTGGACTGTTGATTTCAGGACCCTACAACATAACATGTACCGCACAACAACACGACCGGGTGGTCTGGCTGTAGTACTCAGTTTCTATGTACTGCGAAAAGCTTTGCTGAACAAATAAGCTGTTTAATTGCCTTACCTGTTACAAGCGTAAGGGATGCTGCAAAAATGGATATGGCTCCAACGCTTTGCTGAAAAAAGCAAAGCAAATAACTTTAGATTTGAATAAAGAGATTAAATATGGTATCGTGTATCACACTCTGCGTTAATTGTTCCTGTCTCCTTTTTGAAACGAACTTAGTTTGGGCTCAGCGGCTGCACGTCTTGGGGTATGTGAAGTACGTAAAAAATGGCGGCATCTCCACAACGTGGATGATGACGAGGATGCGGAGTACGGGGACTCAAAATGCCATCCAAGTTTGGCTCCGAGTGACATTAGATGTGCGCCCCGACCGTCATTCGATTTGAGCCGTGAGTTACACCTTGACATTCCCTAAATGAAACTGAAACTCACGGCTCAAATGGAATTTCGCTTGATTTTTGCTTGATGGTGGTGTGCGCACGGATGGACGCGGATGGAGATTGGGAGGTCCTAAGGTACTCCGCAGCGTTACAGGCGAGGGAGTAAGCCGTTGGACTCTCGGGTACTATACTAACTCACGGTCAGTAGCCCAATGGTAAGACGACTGACACTAACTCTGTCAGGTCTACCAGACACAGGCTCGAATCCTGCATGCCGGTGGCTGTGTGTGAGTTTTTGCGATTGTAAATGCTGCGCACGGACGCGGACGGACATTGTGCGGTCCTAACCAGGCGGCACAGAAAGTCTGCCCCAAGACCAGCCCGTCTATGGCCACTTTCTGGCATGCCCGGCCAGCATCCAGGTTCTGGCACCACTGATCATAAGTTGAACGGCAACATTCGGCAACCAGCGCTTCGGTATTTCTCCGGCCGCCCGTGTACAGACGCACAACGGCAGCTACCCGGCTTCCAGATATTCAGTTCTCTTACGGCTGCCGATGTTGTGAAACAGAACGGCCGAAGTACGGCCTTAGGGCATCCGTTTTTTCTTCGGGAAGCGGTAACAGGCCGAAGCACGGCTAGCGACCGGCCACAGAATATGCGTATTCTTGCGGCAGTTGGTTGTCGAAAGGAGACCGGCCGGAGCGCGGCTGCCGTGCATTCGTTGTTTCAACGGTGAACCGCGCGTCCGGCGGTAGAATATTCGTTTTTTTCGGGAAACCAGTGTTATGAAGGATACCGGCCGACGTACGGCCCCAGAATATACTGTTTTCATTTGGTTAGCTGTCCTCGGCCGAATTACGGGCAAGCGAATGGCCACCGAATATTTGGCAACCGGTGTTCAAGAGGAGACCGGCCTACGTAAGGTATCTGGTTATACGTCATTTTTTCGGC